>JANIWU010000045.1:0-98663 GCA_030705145.1 Hagleromyces aurorensis | reverse complement strand
AGATTTTATCCGGTACTCGGTAAAATCTGCTAGCGTTATCGCGCGGTGAAGTGTTATTAGATAAACTAAATTAGAATGTGTCCTCTTTTAGGAGGAGTAGTATCTGAATATTGTCTATTCAGATACTGGTTTATATAGTAATTATTCTCGACGTTGTGTCTATGCCTTAACCGTATGAAGTGATCTTTGATTTAACCGTCACGTGAGATATTTGGGCTGAATATGTACAGTCAGTTCGCCCGCTAATCGTCGACAAGTGCCATGTGCTGTGTCGAACGTTGTTGTCCTCCTTCTGTAGGCGAATCTGTTTGCTGCCCATCGGTCTTCTTTTCGCCTGGTGTTTCTGACGTTCGCGCGATGATACATAATTCTCGTCCAAGCATAAACACAGTGGTTCGCAAACATCGCGAATAGAGGCCGAAGAGGAGAGAGGCAGCATGAAACCCTTCCACAGCATCGTCTTCTGTCCCACAGCCATCAATAACGAGGATCGATCACGATCGCTCTCCAAGATCATCCTGAAGCTCGGTGGTTTGTTTTCGAAGGACCTCACGAGGCAGGTCAATGTGCTGGTGATAGGCTCATCAAAGTCGACAAACAAATACAAGTTCTCCGTACGACACCGTCCAGACATCATATTTGTAGATGTACTAGCAATAGAGCAGCTGTACGAAAGATGGCTGGTAGGGGACGACATCACTTTGCAGGAGCACTCGTTGTACAGACATCTGACTACGGAGCATGAGCTCAGAATGCTAACGGTTCTCAAGGATAGATATTCATCTCCCCCACTTGCCAACGTATACGTGTTTATCGGAAGATTAAAGGATTATCCAATATCAGAGCTGGAGAGCATTTGCACCAAAAAGCTGGGCTGCTACAAGTGCAACTCGACGCATTTTGTTAAGGACTGTGTCAAAACCAATCAGTCCAAGATGGTGGTTTTCATTAGCGATGTTCTCGTAGGAGCAAGAGTGAATGCCGCAATGGCCCAGAGTATACCGATCGTCCACTACAAATGGATACTGGACTGTCTGAAGAGAAATGCCTTACTGGAGTATGATCCTTATTATCTGGTTTCCGAAAATGAAGGCACAAATTTCGAGAACATTGGGCGCGATGCGTGTTCGTGCTGGGAAATGCTAGGTTCGGATCTAGCAATAAATGAGCCAGTCTTGAAAACAACTTCAAAATCCTCCCTCCTAGATTTGCATAAGCCGCAGGGCGACAAACTGTGGAAGAAAGCCATGGCAATACCAGCACCCACAGGCCTTGGTGCGACTTTAAAGAAAGAGGAACCGCTTCAAGAGGAAAATCTAGACAAGGTACATAAGTCGATCTTTCGTGGCAAGACACTCCACATACATCATTCTTTTTTGGACAAACATTCGGCCATTTTGGAAAACGTCATTCAGCAAAACGACGGTCTCATCTCAAGAGATATAGATGGGACGTACGACTATCTCATCGTTCCAAGCTCGGCTCCAGTGGACAAACTCGATATTGCGGGCTCAATATTAGAGAAATGTCAGATGGTCACGGAATTCTTTATTGAAAGGTGCTTACATTACAAATTGCTGATCGATCCGTTGGATCAATGGTGTGTACCTTTTTTGAAAACAGAGAATTTTAAGATTGTTCCTTCAGAAGTGCTTGCCCATAACCCTTGCCAATTAATTGTTTCGATCACAGGGTTTCATGGGGTGGAACTTCTGCATCTCACGAAGATGTTAAAACTGCTGGAACCAATGAATATTAAACTATCGGACTACTTGAATAAATCAACTGATATATTGATGATTAACTTGGCATCTCTAACTAGCATTCCCGATTTGCATCCCCTCTGGAACAATGAATACGGCAAACTATTTGTTCTTTCGGTCAAGAACAGTATGACTAGCCAAGTTTTCAGAAATTCGATGAAAAAGAAAATTTCATTCGTAAAAGAACAGCATTGCATCCCTGTTGTAACACCAGCATTCCTTTTTGAGCTGTTGCACAATGTGTTTGGACCTGGAAACTCGAGTGAAAACAAGATATACATCAATAATGTAAAATGGTGTGTTATTTGCCCCAGAGGAAAGACTGATGATTTTACTGTATCTATTGCGAATAAGCAAAAAAGCATTCAACAAGAACTCTTGGATGATATCAAGCTATTTACGCCCAAAGAAATACGAAAGTACACACCGGTAAAAAGGACATTGTTTGAAGCATTTTCAGCTAAGAAATCATCTCAGAACACTGTTAATTTTAGGGCAATAGCGAAAAATTTGAGCGAGGATCTAACTGAAATTAACTGTGATGATCAAAGTTCAGTTTCTGATCCAGAAACAAAGGAAAATACCATGAAACGGTCTAAGCATGAGAGACAATTGATCAAAAGGATTACTAGGACGTCTAGCTGGGGTACTATGATGTCTGGAGAAGTGGAGAGTAGAATAAAGTCAAAATCAGAAGAGGATCACCCCCAGTCGGCGCGCTTCTCGCCCTCGATTCATGATACACAGGTCACTTACGGAACGTCAGAGCTCTCGGCAAAGCCAACTAAGAGACTTACAAGGCAGCACATGAAAGAAATTGGAAGTTAACTTGGCCCATTTTGCATTTTTTAGTGGAATTTATAGATTCGATTTTTGTAGGATTTTTTCGCCCATTGGGGGCTGTTTCTTCTTCCGTACATTAATTTTGCCATTTCATATGACAGACAGACATATATTGCCTTAATGTATAACGTGAAATAATTAAAGTTTAACAGATGATGTCAATTAGTCAAGATCAAATAAAGACTAAGCGTATAATGTCAGAGTTAAAACAAAGAAAAGAGGATTTCGTCAGTGGGTTATCTGGTGGCACTATTTCTGAAGTAAATTGGGTAACTTCAGTGGCATTATGTTCGTATTTGTGCTATAAGCTGTTAGGAAACAACGTGAGTCTCTACATTGATTTTGGCCTCAATTGGCTAGCTCTCCTATTATCGATTACTACATATGCTAACAGTCCTGGTACTCTTAATCTGTTGATTTTTATCCCATGTTTTCTATGTTATGTTTTAACTAGAAATACCAATCGCTCAAAATCTAAACCTTCTGGGAAGGACAGAAACGATTCCTTTCAATTAACTCGCAAGTCCTATATCACAGCGTATCGTGGTGGAATGCTCGTTCTGACAATGTTAGCAATATTAGCTGTTGATTTTAATGTGTTTCCTCGGAGGTTTGCCAAAGTTGAGACGTGGGGGACATCACTTATGGATTTGGGTGTTGGTTCGTTTGTATTCAGTAATGGCCTTGTTTCCGCAAGGCCTTTGATTAGGCAAACGATGAACTCCAATACCAAACAAACACTGTTAAAAAGGTTATTAACTGCATTCAGGTCAGGGATGACGTTGTTAGTCATTGGTCTTTTAAGACTGTACTTCGTAAAGAACTTGGAATATCAAGAGCATGTGACAGAATATGGTGTCCATTGGAACTTTTTTATAACATTATCTCTGCTCCCACCTATTTTGGTTCTAGTTGACCCAATTACAATATATGTTCCAAGATTTGTTATTGCTGGGGCAATTTCTCTAGTATACGAGCTAATTCTTTTATTAGATGAAAGAGCTCTAACATATTTGATTCTCTCGCCTAGGGATGGTATCATCAATGCAAATAGAGAAGGTATTGTGTCTTTCCTCGGTTATTGTTCTATCTTCCTCTACGGTCAAACAACTGGTTTTTACCTTTTGGGCAACAAGCCCAGTGTTGGGAATTTATACAAGCCTTCCTCTCTCCTACCAAATAAACTCAAAAAGCTCACAAAATTAGAGAAATTGACAACTGTAACACCTATCAAGGGATTGACTTTATGGACGATATCGGCGTTTTTGGTTAGTTCTTTCGTTCTTTCCCTGCACCCATATGATGTTTCCAGGAGATTTGCCAATCTACCGTATGTATGCTGGGTGGTAACATATAACCTAGCGTTCCTACTTGGGTATGCGACTATCGACTCTCTGGTAGGCAGTCCAATGGATAGTCAGGGACCTGAAACTCTTGAGGCAATCAATAGTAACGGCCTCTTGATGTTTTTGTTATCCAACGTCAGTACAGGTCTGATTAACATGAGTATCAGCACAATCGATGCTTCAGATGTTATATCACTGCTAACAATGGCAAGTTATGCCGTGGCATTGGCAATTGTTGGTGTCATCCTGTATAAATATAAACTATTCATCAAGTTATAGAATATGTAATTAATGTTGGGAATTTTTCTCCTTGATTAGTTCTTGAATTATTTCATGCATGTAATCATTTCAGTCTAAACAAGTCGTTCCCTGACATTTTTAGTTTTATCAATCAATTATAATAATCTCACTATCATTCAATTTTGCTTTCTTTTTAGCCTTAGAGAGTCGCGAATATATATCTAGCTGACTGCTATCCTCTTTTTTAACATTTCGGTCTTGGCCTTTAGGCGCCTGCGCTGCATCTGCCAATCGCTTGGCGTTGGAAATGATTGGACGATTATCAATCTCATGATCTTCAGGGTTATGCAATATTTCAGCTGCAGTTTTGTCTTGCTCTTCCCATTTGACATTCAGGAACGGAGGAGTTCTACTTCCGGTTTTGTAATTATCTTTTGGCTCGGTAGTCTTTTTCTCGTTATCATTGAATGCCAAAGTAGTGGGAATTTCGATTGGAGTCACTAAAACTTTGTGTCTCTTGTTTTTTTTAGCAATTAATCGATTTGTACTATGATATGTAATTAAGCTCTCGTTCTTATCAGATTGGCTTCTAGAATTACTTGAATATTTGTTTTTCTTCCCATCTATCGGTTCTGTGTGATTGTGTTCTTCTTTGTTACCAGTAATGTTTGAGGGCATACGAGAAATTGAACCGTTACCATCTCCTTCTAATTCAGTTCCACCATCATGAATTTGGCTTTTGAGTCTTTCCTTTTTTAAATCAGAATATAAGTTATGTTTCACGTTGGTTTTCAGTAAATTTGGTCGGTCACTGCTGGGATGGTTATTTCTTTTAACAAATGAATCTAGTGTAACTGGGCTCCTTGTTTTTGTGATTGTGTCCAAAGCTGACATTTGTGTTGAATTTGAATCTATATTAGATGTACTCTCTTTTTTTTTTTCTCGTTGAAGCTGAATTGCCGCTGTAATAAACCCTGTTTGAGATTGCTTCTGGGCTTTATTTGTTGATATATCTAAACTTGGCAAGTCCTTAATTACTTCCCCATTCCATATCATTCGCTCTCGTCTATTCTCAATAAAAGAGTGATAATCCTCCATAAGTTGTATGAATGATATCTTAGAGTTATTTGGCGGTATTGGCTTGCCGTTAAGCTGATAAAACGTCTTGATGTTATCAATATTATCAAAAAGATTTTGTGAATCAACGAC
This sequence comes from Hagleromyces aurorensis, assembly GCA_030705145.1. Classification (NCBI taxonomy): domain Eukaryota; kingdom Fungi; phylum Ascomycota; class Saccharomycetes; order Saccharomycetales; family Saccharomycetaceae; genus Hagleromyces; species Hagleromyces aurorensis. The sequence goes on along the minus strand of JANIWU010000045.1, from coordinate 93,262 downwards.
GGTGCTTAACAGCTGAGGGGTGAGGAATCTACTCGGAATATGGGGGTTACTAGAGTCCTCATCATGGACAGATGAAAGATACAAGAGGTGCTTCGCTCTTGTTTGAGCAACAAAAAACATTCTTCGTTCCTCATCAACAGCTTCTTCTGCGGTTAAGTTCCTAGCCTTTCGAGGGGAAGTGTTATTTTTTTCGTTTGCACCTAGATTTTCTTCGTCCATGTTGTGGTCATCTTCACTATCTGAGGACTCCTCTTCTTTGTCGGCACCATAGAGACATGGTATAATTCCTTCTTGACAGCCAGGGATGAATACTACAGGCCATTCTAACCCTTTAGCGCCGTGAATAGTGGATATTGTTACTTGATCTACATTATCATTGTTTTCAACAGAGAGACTACCATCTGTATTATTCAAAATATCCTTAGAGTATAATTTTAATGAATTGAAGAACTCACGAATGTATTCTTTTACAGATTTAATATTTCCAAATTGGTAATCTGATTGAACAGGAGCTGTTGAGTTCGAATCATTAGTATATGTTTCATTTGGGCCTGTCCATCCTAGGAAATAGTTTCTTAGAGCCTTAATATTTTTGTGCCTTGTATTTGAGATATTAGGCTCCTGTTTCGGATCCACCTCAGATTTCTTTTTACCATCAACATATAGATATTCAAACTTCAAGCCAGATAGATCATACAAAGTGTCAAATAAGTCACCAGTAGCACTCAAGAGAGCATTGTTGCATAGCTTTTTACAGGTCTCAATCATCGTTATAAATTCAGCAATGGCATTTCGTCCATTTGAGGGGATATCAATGGGAATCTTTCTGTCCCTAATATTCTTCAACGTCTGAAAAGGAGTCATATCATGTTTGGGAAACTCTTCCATGAGCTTTTTGGCTGAAGCTGGTCCAAAGCCTCTGGAAGGATAAGATAAAGCAGATATTATGGCAGTTTTTTCATCTTCTGAATAAACACATTTTAAAAGATTAGTCATGGCTACTACCTCTTTCAAGTCCCAAAAAGCATGTCCTTTAATTATTTTATAAGGTATTCTATGGCTAATTAAGGCTGTTTCGATACTTTTTATTTGCCTTCTCTGTCGTACGAGTATTGCAAAATCATTATAATCGAAAAGGTTCGGTAAAGCCTTAATATAAAGGAGTTCACGGATTATGGATGGTGCCTCTAGAAAAGTGACAGGAAAAGTGACATAAACTGGAGGTGTTTTAGTATCAAATTGTGCTCTTAATGGAAGACGCTGAGTCCTCCCTTTAGTCTGTTGTTTGATTAATGTTTCGCTCGTGTTTAAAATCTTTTGAGAAGATCTGTAATTTTCTAGTAAAATAATACTAGAACATTCTATAGGACACTTGTTTGACATGGCTTGAAAATTCTGTGCGAGGGCATTTCTGAAAGCATATATACTTTGATCTGGGTCACCTACGATCGTAATTCCCCTTGATAAATGATGGTTGCCTTTCGCAAATAGAAACATTAAATCTATTTGAATTCCATTAGTGTCTTGAAATTCATCCACTAGTACATGCTGAATATATGGGAGACACCGTTCCTTACTCAACAGCATAAATGTGTACATCAGAAGATCATCAAAATCCAGACAGTTCCTACTACACAATTCGCCGTAGTATTTTTCATAAAAATAAGCCAGTGCTGAATCATGCTGTGAATCTTGCTTGTAAGCATCAGGGAGAATTGCATAGGCTTTCAATTTCGAGATCTCTTTTCGCACTAGTTTGGAATGCACACACCATTCGTCTTTACCGCCTTTCGGCAGGCATAGATTGACTTTTCGGTAATGACTCTGAGCATAGTCTCTAATTTGATCCGGCATTTTTGCAATCATTTCGTTGATGATAACCTCAACTTCTTTTTCATCAATGATCCTCCAATCTTTTCGCAGCCCAATCTTACAACCAAATCTTAACAAAATTTTGTTACATAAACTGTGAAAAGTACCAATCATTATATCGGATATGCGAAGTGAAGTATTTTTAAACATTTCTCGTAATCTTTGGATAATTTCAGTAGCCGCCTTGTTCGAAAATGTCGTGACGATTATATCTTGTGGATTAATATTATGATATAGTATTAGATACGCTATTCGGGATATTAGGACTTTAGTTTTACCAGTTCCGGGACCAGCAATTACTTGCAATGCCTTTGTATAATCATATGTTACAGCTAACTTTTGTTGTTTATTCAGTGTTGATAGCATACCATTTAGTAAAACATCTTGAGACATGGTTCCCCAAAACCATTTAGACAGAAAGAGAAATAAAAGTTTGACTTTGGGATATTGTCTGACAAAAATGATCCAAAATGAGACGGAGATCCTTGCTATTGGGTAATGTTCAAGTGTTTGATCTCCGATCATTAAATGTCATTCATCGAGTTGATTCATATGATGGGTAAATGATGCATCTAATTATATCGTGAAAAACGATGTTCTTTTGGTTCTTCAGCAGTACATATGGGACCATTGTTAAGATAATGCAGTTTGAATATATCATTTTTTTTAGTTATAACGTTCAAAAATGACAATTTAAAGGGTTTGTAATTTTTTTGAGTTTGAGTTTTGTTTGTATGACTATTATAAATTAGTACGGCAAGTTCTTCAATTTTATTCTTGAACAAAATACCACGAATCATTGCGAACAACCTTCAACATTATGAAATGCATACCGTCCCTTTAAACCTCATAATGATAATTCGGTACCATGATTCAATTCTTAACTCCTAAGTACATAGACTCACTTGATAAGCAAGAAGATATTATTTGAAACTTTGACATATTGAAGGAGGAACGTATGCTCTCATGGGATTGACTTGACGTAATTACGTTTTTATTGAATTGGTCTATGAAGTTTTAAATATAAATAAAATAGGGAAACCATTCGTTATTTGATTTTCAATCTTTTAAGTTTTTAAATGCTAAAGGTCTTTTTTACTTATGAAACGTTAATATTTTAAAAAACACTCCAATCGCAAATATAGCTTCATACATTCACTCACTGAAGAACCTAAGAAGAAGGAATTGGCCAATTAATAGATAATAAGAAGTTTAGATAAAAAAATTTTATTGTCTGATAAAAATTGCGATTTTTATAAACGAAAGATCTTCAGTAATTTTCCGTTTTATTCATCAACGCGAAGACCGTGTAACTCGCAATTCAATGTGAACAGTCCATTGAAGTATATTATCTTAATATTATAAATAACAATATTTTGACTGTTAATTAAAGCAAGTTGGTTAGATATTATGGTAGCATTTTGATCAACTAAGACACGTTCTCTACATGTTTATGAAGTATGTTTTACGGATATGATAGGATTCAATATATCGAACCGTTGCAAATGAGTTACCCACGTGATGTAGAATTATTTGTATGGCCGGCTTATTTTTCTCGCGCTCAGGACTAAATAGGTAATATGTAAACAAGCAATAGCAGAGGATTTGTTTGCCATAACAACTTACCTCAGGACGTTATATCCTAGCCAAATATAGGTTAATTACAACTTGAAAGAGTCTTCAAATTTTGTTCATCTAGTGGATTAAGGATATTTGAAGTAAACTTAGTGTTTGTGCTTTTGTGTTCAGAAGTTCGGCTAATCTTCTTAGCTCTTCAAGTATCATAACTAGATTTAAGTTATCGTTTACTTTTGAAGCAAAACATCATAGAGATAGTATTTTCGGCTAATTGAATATTGCTATCGAGATATATTGGCGGTAAAGGACTAGTATGGTTCCGAATGAGGCTGAAGAAGCAGTGGACTCACTGTTGAAAGAAATCGACCACGAGCTAGAATACACGATTGGCTCGATTGGGGATGAGGAAGAGGAGCATACGGAAAAGTTCACCCAATCAAATGCTTTATGGCAGCTTCCCCTCAATGATATTGGTGACGAAACTATGGAAATGTTGGTAATGACAAATACTCACTCCAATACTAACATCTCAGAGTCTAATGAAGGTACGGATAAGTTGGATACTTTAGAAAATAAAAACACCAAAGTTACGCCGAACTCAAAAAATGTTATATTTAATGAAGGAGTTGATTGGCATCACTATATTAATGATGATGTAGAAAACCAGGAGGAAAACAACTCAGATGCAACTGATATCCAACTGGCTTGGCAAAAATCAACATTTAAGGCCACTGAAACAAAGGCTGATGAGAAAAGCCATCTTCTTCTCAAGTCATACCATGAAGAAAGCGAAGATGATAAAAGTGAAGGTGAAGCTGTTTTAACAAGTAAAGAATTGAAAGCGAGTGTAGTAACAGACCTGAACGAAAAGTTAGGCCATATTTTAGATTCCAGGTCAAACATAAACAAATTGAAACAAATGACATCGGAAGCCGAAGAGCTTGTCAATACTGAGAAATCACCAAAAAAATATACCTTCACACTCCCAGGAACTGAACCTCTGATACCTAATTATTTGGCAGATTCGGAAAGACTCATACATATGGAAGCAAATGAAGAGCTTAGTGGAGAAGAAAATGATATTGATCCAACCTTTGCACTTAACGGTATTCAAAATGAAATGAAACATTCCCCATCAAAAATTCCTTTAATTAATACAGTAGCAATTAATAATTTTGCTACAGACAAAGTAACTTCTTTGCCAAGTAGATTTTCTTCCGGATCATCATATGGTGATCTTGTCACCGATTTACCAACTACTACCATTAACGATCAATATGACTTCTTTAATAATTCTCAGAATTTATCTACATCTGAATTCAAGCGTGCAGATAATCCAATGGAAAAAAGAGCATTCTCCAACACAATTTCCTATCTTCAAAATAATAACTCCTCGCGTGTATTTAGTATTGCTACCACTGCTGATGATTACAAATCTGCCAAAGATGGGTATAGCAAGGAATCATCTATTATGTCAAACGGAAACTTTTTGGAACACAATTCTGAACAGCGTGGAGAAACAGAATCAGTTGAAGATTTAGAAATTCCAGATGGACTAACTAGAGACGAGGTGACTTTACAGGATTTAACTAAATTTTCAATCAACGATGGTTTAGAAGGGAACGCTAGAGTCCGTTCCAAAGATTCGGTTTCTTTGAAGGATAATAGTGAAAAGGAGTGGTTTTCAAACGTGGAAGATTCAAATATAAATGGTTCGTCTGATAGATCTGGAAATTTCGAGGAAGAAAGAAACATAGATGACGAAAAAATTGAGACATCTGTTGATCTTGAAGTTCAAGAACATGACAAATTTGAACCTACCGATAAGGCAAGTACTTCTCATATTTCAGATAATGGAAATGAAGAAACCGATATTCAACAATCTGAAAGCCAGCTTGAACATATCGGACAAGAGATAATAGATGATCATCCACAAAATGAAAAGGACTTTGAATCCAATCTGATAACTGAAGAGAATGCAAAAACTGAAGAGTCAAATGATACAGAAAATGTACACGAATATGTTTTTAATATTGTTGTTAATGATCTTCAAGACATAATGAAAATTGTAGAAAAAAATCTGGAACAATCGGCTTTAAAACATTCGGATTATTCCACAGTGAACGATAACACATCTCAGGAGAAGGACATGGATGTCGACATCTCTAATATCACATACAACAACACAGGTAATGATGAGTCAGAGTATGTGGCAAATCAAAGTGATGATATAGACACTACTGCCGCAGTTGATCAAACGAATAACAATGATGCTCCAGACACCAGTACTCACATAGGACGGGATTTCTCTCAAAATGATGTGAATAACCTCATAAAGGATGAGAAAGACAAAATAAAAACAGTGTCGTTGCCCCCATTGCCAAAATTGGATTCTATATTCATTGACTATTCTTACGATGATGACTTTGATACCTCTGGTGACTCCATAAATAACGAAAGAGCGGTCGAACCTTCAAACTATCTTTCTATATGGCATATGCAAGAAGAGAAATTGAAAACAGTATCACCAGCAATTAGCTCCAATTCACAATTTTCACAGCATACATCTTCAACCAGAAGTTCGTCAACAAATGCTTCTCAAAGTAGATTTAGACTAAAACCGAGGATTGTTAGTCGCAGTCACTACTACAATCCAGATTTCAAACTTCCTTCTCCTAATGATGATTATTTTTTACCTAGGCTTGAAGAAGGCCTTGACCCCTTAAGAAGAAATACATTGGTATCAAAGAGAATCCAGGAGCATATTTTGACTCAAAGACTTCTTTATCCAATATCGCACCCAACAATCACACAAATAGCTTATCCAGAAAACGGATTAAATCCAGAAAATATAGCTTCTACGCTTTCTAAAAGCAATGAAGTAAAATTGCAGATGCCGCCAAAGCTTGAGAGAAATGATATGGCAATAGGATTTAATGAGACTACTCAACATGCTGAAGATCAGTCACATCCAGTAGATGACACAGAGTTATTACCATGCTTTGAAGAAGATCATAACAAGGATTTTTCGTCGTTATTTGCTTCTATAGGTGAGAGGAACTTTTCGGACCCAATATCACACGGTGGTCATGAAGCCAATGGTTTTGGTCAAAATTCCCAGGGTTTCCAACTCTGGGATGATAATAATTATTATTCTAAAGAAGCAAGCGTTACAAAACCCATCTCAGATGATGTCCTGGAAAAACTATTAGAAAGTTCAGGCAAAGATGCCTTTGAGGAGCATGAGCCAAGCCCTGACAGGGATTTCATTGTTTCCTCTAACATAGGTGTACTAAAAACACCTATCAAGGATGTTTCTGTTGGCAGAGGCCTAAATATCTGTGGTTACGAAGCTTCTGTAAGCGATAGTGCAAGTCACAAAACACAAGAAAGCTTCCAACTAGACGAAGATGAGAAATATGCAACTCCGACCCAGACTCCGATCAAGCTAGCAGTACATGTAGGAAGCCCGTTCAAGGTTCGTAGCCAAAATAATGTGGTAAAAAAAGGTGAAGATGCGCCAGAAAAAAATGACAAAATAGTTCCTTTACCTCAAGCTGTGAACGTTCTGCGGACACCAAAAGAAGTTTTGCCTGACATACCTAAAGAATCGCCTCAAGCTTCACAATTTTATTCCCAAATTCCAAAGATGCATTTTGTCTTTGATGATGATGAGACGGATATAATGAAGAACTCTTCTTTACCTGATCAAGGTGTTCTGTATCTAAAATTGAAGTCTACCAATCGTATTGATCTTGTAGGTATCAAACAACATAATGCAAAATATTCTGTGGAAATTGACAATGGTACAAACACTACTAGGACGGCCTGGCAAAGTATTCCTAGTGATGGGAAGATCATTCTAGATAAAGAATTAGAGATTGTAATTGGAAGCACTGGGTTAAAAACAGAAAAGCTGGATATTACGCTGAAATGCAAATATGAAAAACCTCAATTTGGTCTAAAAGAGATTACCACAAAGGTTCCTGTTGGCAAATCACTATTTGGTAAGAAGAAATACGAGTACCAGAAGAAATATGTACAGGTACCAGCAAAGAATGATGAATGGGATTATTTCTTTGCGAAGGATGGATCTTTTGCGAGGACCACTATTAATCTCAATGAGAACTTTCTACATCCCATAGAATTTGCTACCAAAACTTTAACTTACCCTTTGATGAATGAATGGGCAAGGATAAGAAATGGCGATAAAAGTGAAATTCATGAATTAAAGCGAAAACCTGCCTTTACTGTTGGATTGTTAACGTTTGATGCTTGCTATCTTTCAAGAGCATCGGTATTGGAGAAATTTCCGAAATCTTTGCAGCAGGCTGTGGAAATTGCTGGTAAGTATGATTTTCAGCAGAGTTTGAGAAAAGAGGGTTATTTACTTCAAGAAGGTGGTGATATCGATGGTATGATGGTTAAGCGATACTTTAAATTACATGGAAATACATTGATTGGATGTCATGAACTTACTCATGATGAGAAAATTTCGATTAACTTATTGAAGGTAACCAAAGTTTTAGATCAGAATGATCTCCAAAATTCAGGAGAAAGAAATTTGACAGATATGGTCTTATTCGGTGGTTGTTTTAACCTTATATTTGAAAATGGGGAAAATATAACATTCAACTCTGAGGTGTCACAACGTGACAAAGAGGAATGGTGTAATTTGATGAAGCAGGTAGTTGATTTGAATAAAAGTCACCAACCATGGGTCAAAAGATTTTCCTTGTCTAGGAAGGTGGGCTTAGTAAATGTTTGAAACGTTTTTTATATCTATTAAAGGCGGGTGTCTGTGCGGTTGAACTATGTACTCTAATTAACAATATAATATCTAATTTTGGACGAAAATACTCTAAAATACCTATGTATGGGATCAATCATTTTTTTTGTTGATTTTGCTGGTTGTTTGGGTTCATGGGAGGCATCATACCTGGCATTCCAAATGGTGAGAACCCTCCGAACATTGGTAGAGGAGGGAATCCAGGAGGTGGAATGTGTCTATTATTGTTACCCTGTTGACTTCCGCTGTTCATATTCATATTCATGTTCATATTCATGTTCATTCTCATGGCATTGCCACCTCCCATGGCATCGTTACCCATCTGCTCCATGTTATTTGAAACGTTTAGTTTACCTTGTTGTTGGAGAGTCATCAAACCCATAAGCATTTTATGTGGATTATATTCTTGCCTTAGCTTCTCTTGCTTATGGAGATACTCCATCCATGTGTATTCATTAAATCCAAAGTTGAAATAATCGCTTAGATTTGCACCAGGCTGCCTCCATGGCTTTTCCTTCAAAACCTCGGGATCAACACTTGTGATTGGCTGGCCCTCAAATGTTCCTTCTTTTTCGAGATCTAGTGTACTTGATCCGGCACCAGGAGCAGCATCCACTTCAGAGGTAGAATTATGGAGCCCAGTTGCTTCGCTTTCTGGAGCAGTCTCTGTGTTTGTTGTTGCAACGCTGATACCGCTGCTTTGACCAGTAGGTTCAGCAACCACGGGTACTGAGTCTACACCCGCTGATGACGCTGCCGAAACAGTATCTAGCCTCGTGGTGTCATTACCAGTACTGATGATGAATTCCACGTCAGAGTCGCTATCACTATCAGAGCTGCCGGATTGGCTCTCGTCCATCGATGCGTCGCTTCCACTATTGTTATTATCTTCCTCAACAATGGTATCTGTAGTTGAAGTGCTGCCTGCAGCAAGTTTCAGCTTCTTGCTCTCACTCTTCGCTCCTTCATCGCTCTCGTTATGTGGTCTCTTATTGACTATACTCGTCCTTGAACTGTCCTCATTGTCAGAGCCATACAAAAACTTATCATCCTCATCACTGGAACTCATCACTTCAAAATATGAGATATTAATTGATGAAATCTGTATGTTTTTTTCTTGTACCCAAACCTTGATTCTATTCTCTGTATATAAAAGTCAATTTTCTAAAGCACTTCTACTACCTCGACGTTCATTTAATTTATGGCGGAAGGTAACTAACAAATTATAACATTAAAGATCAAAACATTTACAACGCAGTCTATGTACTATATATAATTATTCGAATATTTGAAAAATGGTTGGTGATGCACAAAGTTCCGAATGGAACCTCTTTTTTCAATGGGACATGCAAAAGTGCTGGGTTTTAGCAGAATATTTAGAATTTGGAAACTAGCGCGGAGGAAACAAACCTGGTGTTAGGTCTGTCGATCACTGCAAGTCTTCATTATTAACAATAAGAATAGAATCAATTTCGTTAAGAAGGGAGTAATCTGGTTCATAGCTATCAAAGAAGTTTGTGAGACTCAACAGGCCTTGATAATCAATTGCCGACGGAGTCAGCGACGACGATCGATTGCCGTTGAAATTCAAACTTATCGAGTTACTTGGAGTTGAGGGAGGTGTATCATCATTTAAAAGCGCATTGACTTTGATTTTAGTGGTTTTGCCATATATCAAAAAGTCAGGGACGTAGTAGTTGAGGCTGAGGGAATTGAGGAAATCTGTGAAGATCTTGTAATGTGTTCTGGATACGACACCTGTGTTCATGCATTGAATAGCAAGTGTAGCTGTGAAAACAATGTAGAGGTTGCACTTTTCATATGTCTGGTATCTGTATTTCCAATTGAGCAAAAGCTGTGCGAGATCTTCAATAGAGTCTTCGATCATCCTGGTCGAGGTAGGTGAGAGCTTCACAAACGGTTTGTTGTATGACATCACCGCCATATAGTAATGGTAGCATACACAAACAATAGTGGGATTGTAGAACTTGTCGTTAAAGAGCATTTGCTTGGACCATTGTATCTCGTCGGGCAAAGAAGCTTTCCAGTTTTCTATTTCAACGTTAAATCGTTCCAAGTTGAGGATTCTCTCATTCATATCGAAAGTCTTTATAAAGATCTTATTGATAAAAAGTGTTGTGATGCGGGACAGAACAATGAGATTCTTAACTGGACTCACCACTAGCACTGGTTCTTTTTCGGGACAAAACATGTAATCTTCAATTCCTGTCTCTATATTGGGTAGGTGGTCGGTTTCAGGAATTGTAGAGTTCGATAGACTGAGTGTGGTCGCTCTTCCAAAGAGCTGGGATATTAGATGGTCAGCAAGATAGCACCCCCAGTAGACTCTGGTTCGGACTTCCATGTCATATTTTGTAAGTGTTTCCTGATTCCTGTCGTCGCCTGTGAAGGTCCAGGAGTTGGAGTTCAAATGTAAGCCCATCTCATGTACTATTCTGAATGCAAACCCTGAGTAATACCATACTAGCTCATTCTGACCCTTGGTGATGCAAAAAAATGCCAGGCAAAGTAAAGTTTGTATTATTAACAGCCTGTCATGAGAAGTGTATTGGAATATGTCGTCTTTGAAAATTTGATTCAGTACTTTTGTCTTGGCTGACTTGTAATATATGTTGCCTAATTTGAAAAGGGGGTCTGTAATGTTGTTGGTCAGGGTGCACCCAAGTGCTGCCACGGCATATATCAATTCATCTGAACAATATTTCTGGCCCTCAACGTGGGAGTTCAAGAAGGCATTTAGAAACGCTTCCCTGTACAAAAACACAAATTGATTCGGATACAGCCATTTGAAGAATAATTGTATAGCACGTTTTATCTTTGGGTCATCAGCTAAGTTGACGTGACACCCTTCTTCCGTGTTATACAAATCGATCTCCTTAAGCTTGATTTCAGAAAGGATGTATTTCGTTTCTGGAGTGTTTTCTACTGATTGTATCTTCTTGACTGAAGATTCGAGGTACTGGATATAATTTTCAAGGCGTTTCCGATACCCCAGCGAGGACTTGACCGATCTCATGTCCTTCAGATTGGGAACGCATTGTATCTGTAGAAGCTCGCAACGGCTACATTGTGGTTTTTTCAAGTCGCACTTTTTCCGCTGTTTCCTGCAGTTCATACATGCTAAAGCCTTCTTCTGTCCCATATTGTCCCATGTAACGATGGCCAGTGAATGCAACACAGTTAGTAAAAGAAGGACTGCTTCAACGGATCCCACAAGCTTCCCAATAGAAGATCGGAGTGTTTGTAAGTATGATGTTTGCAATGCGTCACATTAAGGACCTTTCTATCAGTTTAAGGCCCTGCTATTTATTCAACTTTATGTATTAGAATGATAATGCAATAAGCTTTGTATCAAGCTATGGGCATGGGTCAATGAACCCGGAAAGTTCCCCAGATCTGGTAATAAAATAGACCCATAAAAGAAAATGTATTAATACTTCAATGGCATACATCGGCATTGGCTTTCATTACTAACCACTTAGAAGTGATGACTTTTGTTTGTTCTATTGTTTTTTTCTAGTTCGCTTTTCGGTCGCATTCACTTCTTCTGCTATTATTGGAGGGGTTTAATAAATTTTCATCCACTGTTGGGCTCGCTACCCCAGTATGTCCGATAAGTTCAGAGCGCCATTCTTTAGAGCAGCGAACATTTCTGGAAAAAAGCCTGTTGGGATATGTCGGCAAACTGCCCGTTATATGCGAATACTCCGAAGGGTGGGTCCCACCACCAGACACATGCACTGACAGAAAACAATTGATATGAATTGGCGAAGCGTCTCCTTCACACGTCGAAAAACAATGGCCAAGCCTCGCTACATGTATTTCCGGCTGGGCTTGCGTCGGCCCGCGCTTTTACGCCAGGCTCTGTTGACAGTTTCCTATTCAAACGTACGTCTTGCTGAATTTGTATGATATTTCTTGGAACCGCACTTTGTCGTAGTAGTCCTGGTCCTTGATGTTGGGGACCGCTGCGCCCGAGTACCGCGCCAGCTTTGCGGTCAGATGCTTCACAAACTCTGTCTCCTCAGACGCTGGCGCAGGTGCTGTTCTCTTCGGACAGCCAGGCCCAGCATTCTTGGACCCCGACGCCTTGGAGTCTGGGGACGACCAGACGATAAGCTCCTTGAGGAGCTCGGCCTCCAGGCTAGACACCTTCGTGGTTGAGACGCGTTTTTTCTTGGCTTTCCGGACGGAGACACCTTTTCTGGGGGTGAAGGGAGACACAGGCCCCTCGCTTAGCTCCATGATGCGTTTGGCAGCCCTGTGGGAGCTGATTGTGTATTCGTCAGGGTGCTGTTCCGATGTCACTGCTGCGGGGCTGAAGGCCGCGAGGACCGCCACGGGCCGCACGGGCTTCGGGTGCACAATGTTCTCGACAGCGAGCACCTCTGGGTCTTCCACGAGGTCTCGCAGCGCGTCGCAGTGTTGCTCGAGCCACTCGTCCCTCAGGAACCGGTAGAAGCTAGTCTCGTTGGCATCGTCGTCGGACCCCGAGTCCTCGTCGAACCGGAGGTACGTGTTCGCCATGTCGGCACTACTCATTGCAAGACAGGCGCTCTCTGGCAGGCAAGACCTGAGGGGAATGGGCATACGGCAGCCCAGAGAGGCCTGGTCGTCTGCGCCGGTGCGTTTTATACGCGCTGGGGGCAGTTGTGACTGCAAGAGAGGCTCTGTGATAGCGGCTCAGGAGCCGTTCACGCCATTTACATAATGTGTATTACACCATCCCTGAGATATGGATCAAACCCTAGTCTTTGGTGGGATTGGTGGTAAACTGGGGCACATCAGCGATGCCCTTAACCTTAACCCCAGAAACAGCGGGAATCGAGCTCAGGAAGCTCAGGAAGCCCTGGAAACCGACGGATCCCCACTGGAGCCCTAGATTCATGTCACGTGACGTTGGCATCTGCGCGTCTAGGCTTTGTATAACCATGGAAACCGGACACGCAGGAAAGCAGGCAGCGTGCGTTAGCGGCGCACGTCATCGTCTAGGCGGCCGCGCATGGCATGCTGTAAGCGCTGTGCTGGTGCATATTGCCATAGCTACTCGACTACCGCTCTGGGCAAGCGTTGGACCTGTATCAGACACCACAAGTAAGCGGAAGTGGTAAGCAGGGTATAGTTCGGATATAGGCGCTATGGAAGCGGCCACTGCGAAGACCTTTTTTGGGGTGGCGCCCGGTGACGCACCGCCGACCTCGGAGCAGGACTGGCCAGACGTTTTGTTCGGCCTGTGCGTCGGCGACCGTGCAGCTAAGCCCAATTGGGAAACTTCTGCGTTTCCCAAAGGGGGAAGGTGTTTGGCTCCGTGAGAGACGATCTTTAGGGAAGCCGAAAAAAGACAGGAGAATACAGTGACTACAACCCATGCATTTAGCATCCGTACATGTTGGCATATGGGATGATGTTATTTTTTATCCTGGGCGAAACAGAAGCTGCCACGAGACCCAGCTGCTGTGGACGCCGCGTCCGCACGCAAAGCCCGGCTCCATCACCCATCGCAGGTACTCGCCAAAGTCCCCACTCAGGTTTTTCATAAAAGTGGTTAAAGTGCTGAAGTTGCATGCAGTGTACAAGCCATTAGAACACTCCAGAACAGGAAGACAGGTGATTACAAAATGTATGATATTATATGCACACAGGGTTGTTGAGAGGAAATTGGAGCGTGGATGTAGCAGAGATGCCGGGGGCTCTTGCGCAAGGTCGCCGAGAGGGCAAGATTGAGGAAGAGCAATATATGACCCACAGGACAAGCCAACCAGAGCTAAGTGGACAGTGATGAACGACGTGGAATATATTAGGAGCAGATGCTGCGCCTGTTGCAAAAATGGACCTCGATTCAACGCATTGCGGTAGATTTGAACACTTACTAACAAAAATTACGAAACAGGGCTAAGAGAACTAAGAAGGTTGGTATCACTGGTAAGTACGGTGTCCGTTACGGTTCCTCTTTGAGAAGACAGGTCAAGAAGTTGGAAATCCAGCAACACGCCAGATACGAGAGTGCTTTCTCTGGTAAGATGACCGTCAGAAGAGGTGCTGCCGGTATCTGGTACTGTTCTTCTACCAAGAAGACCATTGCCGGTGGTGCTTACACCCTGTCCACTGCTGCTGCCGCCACTGTCAGATCCACAATCAGAAGATTGAGAGAGATGGCTGAGGCTTAAGCTGCACAGTTATGTATCATCTATATGTAACAAAAAATCAAGAAACCACTCATCTATGCTGAATTGTAATAGCACGTAGCATGGGTTGATCCGCTGCCGATGGGGTGTACGCTGCGATGCTGTGGCGCTCCAAGCGGCGACGCTGCGGCGAACCTTGCTCTGCGTGAAGCGAGCCTTCAGGTGAACAACGCATATTTTCGATCATCTGCTAGAAAGAGTATGCAGAGGCCTGGCTAACACTTTGTCGGAAGCAGTGCGGATAGCTGAGGCCGGACGCCTGAAATGTGGCCCAGTTTCGTTCCTTCAGAGCTTCGAGACGCGGTAACGGTCGAGATATATGTGATTTCTGCTCATTGGAGCAGTGTTGCCATTCCTTCAGCTTGTTGAACATGCGTTTCAGTTGGCTGTATTGCTCAGAAGTGCTACATAAAAGCGAGCGCCTCGTACCGTAATGCCCTCTGTGTGCCATTCTCAGATGCCAGTTCAACGCCAACGCGATAGTGGGGCTGGATGGTCAGGCTTTGACATCGGCCTATGCACTTCCGTTCCTGGAACGACAGTGTCGGCTGCTGCCCAATTCTGGACCCTGAAAATACCCTTACGGCGCCAGCTGCGAACCGCGGCTTCGCAAGCAATCTCCGCACGATCGGAAGTCAGTAAGCCCTAAAAGCAAGACATCTAGGACAATGGATATTTCGCCCGGCTCTTAAAAGGCGGCAAGAGCGAACACTCTTCTCAAGCCTTCGTAATACTACGGTCAAAATACTCTATGCTGAAAGAAACCAGAAGACCAGTACAGTATTGAAACGTTCATTTATTTTACATACCTCATCTTCGTTCATCTTCGTCCATCAAAGGCAGTATATCACCCATTGCACTATTAGGCAATAATTAAAACAATTCAGTCACGTGCAGTAGACAACCATGGCTCCCTTTGGATGCAGACCTGCACCGGCGAAGATCGTACCTTGACAGATTTACAGAACACCGTACGTGGTCTGCCGCAGTGTGTTTTTAACCGTTCCGACTTGCGTAGCTGTCCTCTGCTGGATACCATATTCTACGGCGCAAAACGATTATCGCACAATCACTGTTAAAGCGAAAATTCAGGAAAACGAGGGTGTCCACATCGTGGCTATTACCTACTACTGTATTTACACAAGAAGTGTGTTTGTCTAGGAGCACAATCTTAGGTCTTTTACACCTATGTCGTAGATGTATTTTACGGACGATAAATTTTATGTTTTGTTCAAGCGGAAATCATTCAGATGCCAAACCCTTCCAGTAACCCCACAAATAAAAATTACACAACCATACCAAATATACACATCTATTACCAATCTTTGCTAAACGCAATATTGCTTGCAAACCAACAATTAGATCCAAAACCAATGCTGATACAGTGGTTTTCGTGTCTTTGCCGCCGCGAAACATACTGCCAATTATCAGGCGATGACAGCTCCGCGACTGGAACCGCCATCGTCGGCTGACTGGCGCCTACATACCTTGCAGCTTCATCAAGCAGCAGAATAGACACGGGGTTAACCCTTCTAGTACTGCAGCCTAGATGCATATTTGCAGGAGACAAGCCGCAAGGTGTCCTTTACGTTCGCTCGATCACATGACGCGCTCGGGGCCGATGCCGATGTTGAAGCCCCGGACGAAATCTAGTATGCGTGACGGTCTAACGCAGCTGTGACTCCGAGATTCGCACGCAGGAACAGCCAATAATATTTGCAGAAGTTAGGTACATGGGCCGCAGCACAACAAGAGCGAGAATTCAGAGCATGATCACCGCTGTTGAACAAATCCGGGGTTTGGAAATCCACATTGAAGGCGTTTCTGGGAGTCTTTGAGAGCTTTTTTTCTGCGCGCGCACTAGTCCGCCAGGTCCCATCCGTGTCTGCAGACTCGCAGACTACGCGGTTTGTCAAGTCCAGGGTAAGGATAATAGAACGTACTTGCTCTTCCCTTGTACGGGTTTCTTTTACAAGCTGAGCACCCGGGGCGATGGAGTCACCGCTGCATGGGCCGTGAAGCTCCCGCTGCACGGCCAACATTATATAAGGGCAGACTCTGCTAGACCCATCACGGAGAACTGCCTCTGTGTGTCCTTGGTCGTCGCTTCACGGGCAATTGAGTTTACCACATCGTTGAATCAAATCGTCCCAACCACAAGTCATGTCTCAGAAGAAAAAGTCATCAAACCCCGCCATTAGTCTGATTTCCGGGGGTACAGCCGGGCTGTTCGAGGCCCTGTGTTGCCATCCACTGGACACCATCAAGGTCAGGATGCAGATCTACAAGAGAGCTGCCTCCGGCGACATCAAGCCGCCCGGTTTCATCCGGACCGGGAGGACGATCTACGGCCAGGAGGGCTTCCTGGCGTTGTACAAGGGTCTGGGGGCCGTCGTCATAGGCATTATCCCGAAGATGGCCATCAGATTCTCGTCGTACGAGTTCTACAGAACAGTTCTGGCCGACAAACAGACAGGCAAGGTCTCCACAGGCAACACGTTTATCGCCGGTGTCGGAGCAGGCATAACTGAAGCCGTGATGGTCGTGAACCCAATGGAGGTCGTCAAGATCAGGCTGCAGGCACAGCACCTGAACCCCACAGAGCCTGGTAGCGCGCCCAAGTACAGAAATGCCGTCCAGGCGTGCTACACCATTGTCAAGGAGGAAGGGTTCTCGGCCCTGTACAGAGGTGTTTCGTTGACGGCCGCCAGACAGGCCACAAACCAAGGTGCAAATTTCACAGTATACTCGAAACTGAAAGAGTACCTACAGGGCTACCATCAGACGGAGGTCCTTCCCTCGTGGGAAACGTCCTGTATTGGCTTAATATCTGGTGCCATCGGCCCCTTTTCCAACGCTCCGCTAGATACGATTAAGACGAGGTTGCAGAAGGACAAGTCTGTGACGAACCAATCAGGAATGAAGAGAATCCTAACAATCGGCGCACAGTTGATCAGAGAAGAGGGTTTCCGCGCTCTATACAAGGGTATCACTCCTAGAGTTATGAGAGTCGCACCAGGCCAGGCTGTGACGTTCACAGTGTACGAGTTCGTCAGAGGCCATCTTGAGAGACTGGGCATTTTCAATAAGAACGCCCCTCCACCAAAGCCCTTGAAATGATCATGAGTACTCGCCACGCAAATCCCACTTAAAATTGTGAAGCTTTGATGGTAGCGCGCACGCCCAGATCTGAAATACGCACAACCGAGATCTGACCGCGCAGAGCATGATCGAGCATGGGGAAAAGTCTAAAAAATTACCACCGATGTTATTTATCCATTAATGAATACGAATATGGACTCATTGTATAGTTGCATTTCTTCCACTGTATTCTATTCGATCCCGCCGTTTTATGTATGCATACATTGTCACATTACATATATATATGTACATATAAACTCAGACTCAGCAAACAAAAATTTACGATTGAGTGAGTACTTGCTTCCCTATTGAAGTGCTAGGCCTTTAGTGGGAAGCACGGCTGGCGATGCCCTCAGTAGAGCCAGGTCATGAGACTGGGCATCGTCCGTCGGCTTGTTACCCGCGCAAAGGAAGGGGCGCCGCTTGCTCTTCCCTGAACGGCACATCGATGTATGCTATATAAAACATCTCCCAATAGGCGATGGCAGCTACTATTCAGTGGTCCATTGCGCACTCCAAACTGGTTTCTTGCGGTCCCAACCTTGTAACGAACATGTCAGTTCCCAGAAATTATAGACTGAACAACGGCAAATCTATTCCCAGTGTCGCGCTTGGGACCTACGATATTCCAAGAAGCACAACAGCAGACGTGGTCTACGAAGCTCTGAAATGTGGTTACAGACACTTTGACACCGCTGTGCTATATGGCAACGAGCACGAGGTTGGAGAAGGGATCAGCAAGTGGCTTAAAGAAGATCCCGACACGAACAAGAGGGAGGACGTGTTCTACACGACAAAGTTGTGGAACACCCAAAACGGGTACCAGAATGCAAAACTGGCCATCCAGGAATGTATACATAAGGTCGCGTCGATTGGCTATATTGATATGATCTTGATCCACTCGCCCCTCAGCGGGCCACGGAAACGGCTAGAGACATGGGAGGCTCTGCAGGAGGCCGTCGACTCTGGAAGCGTTCGGTGCATCGGAGTGTCTAACTACGGCGAGAAACACATAACAGAGTTGCTCAATTGGGAAGGCCTCAGATACAAGCCTGTAGTGAACCAGCTGGAGATCTCTCCGTGGTGCATGCGGTCGGAACTGGCAAAGTTCTGCCAGGACCTCGGCCTTGTGGTGGAGGCGTACGCGCCCCTCACACATGGTTACAAGATCGCCGATGCAGGTTTAGAAAAGGTCGCAAAGGAGACTCACCGCAACACCGGCCAAATTCTGATCCGCTGGTCACTGCAGCACGGGTATTTGCCCCTGCCAAAGACCAAAAGCGTACAACGCTTGCCTTCCAACATCGATGTTTACGATTTCGAACTTTCTGAGAAACAAATGACTGAAATATCACATCCGAACGCGTATGAGCCGACCGATTGGGAGTGCACGGACGCTCCCTAGTTCCGGAGTGCGCGCCGGCCCGTTCTGCGCTCGCAGATTACCGTGTCGCAGCATGTATTGCCGAAAATCATCTTCTATGGAAGATTCGGGTAAGGCCGTCTCTTCGTTCGGCAGTATTAACAAGGATATAGAATGTAGAACATAGAACATAAAACGTAGAACAGAGAACCGAACAGAGAACCGAACAGAGAACCGAACAAAGAACCGAACAGGAAACCAAATAGAGAGCAAAAAACGTCGAGGCCACTGACAGGAGAGACGACACTCTTTGGAGTGGGCTAACAGGGTTACACAAGCTGGAGAACGTAGACTGTGTACGGGTTTCTTACTCTGCTAGGCCAAAGAATGAAGGCTGATCTAGACCCAGAATGCGGTACTTCCCGCATGTCCCAACGAGTCGTCGCATCCTTAGCTAGCTGGTAGAAAAGTAAAATATCGGGCATAGGGTGCACCACACTTGTTATTCTTCATGGTCCCTGAGAAGATGCTGACTCGAGCGGGAAGCCTCGGATGATATGAGTTGCAAATGTGCCCATTATGCAGGCGCCTGGACTCATGCACTTTGGGTTTGTTGACATCTCTATCCAGATCAGGAAATCTACACAGTACTGAAAGGGTAATAACGCGACGGAAAAAAGCAAATATGGGAAACTTTATATTAAAACGACCAATCTGCTGTTTACCTTAGTTGGAAAAGAACAGAGTCGGTGCTTGGGTATGGCAATGCTCACACGGGAATGCCGCTTGTTCCTTCAAGGTTGCATGTTTGGAGGGCCTGGATAAGCTGGAGCAAGTGGGATTATGTAAAAGAAAAAGACTAGAACAGTAAAACGAAGAGCGCGGGCATGTAAGAGAGCAGTACCTTTTTGGCTGGAATGGCTTGTTATGTATGCTTGTTTTCTTCCAGTAGGTGTTGGTTCCCATTTCAACAGTTTTGATTGCCCTTTGTTTACATTCTGGAGATGCAAGAGCGACGAATGTAATTGCATTTTGCTCTACCGTACGATATAAAATATGAACCAACCCTGAGCAGAAAAATGTGAAACACATATATAGTTCTACTGTACAGGATTGAATTTTAAGAAAAACTGTTGCAATCACTGGATAAAACTTGGAGGCACAGGATATATGCTGCAGCTCAGAAATATCGTAGCCTAGTGTATTGTTTTCTATTACAACTGTCAACAGTTCAGGATTACAATAAGGTTCAAAAACGGCCACCAGAAAAACGGCCACCAGAAAAACTGATATATAAAAAGCTGGTTACTGGAGACTCACAGAGTATAGTCTCAATAGTTCACGCGACTGAGGGCACATATAAGTGGACATTGGAATACTACGGGCAACAGTTGGCTAATTGTTGTGCACCACTCCTGTGAATATAGCAGCATTTACTGGCGGGCAATTCCTCTCACAACAACATTACCCTGGTTAATCGTATCTCACCCACACCCCACAACAACATCTAAGGAATGATATCCAAGCTCAACAACTCGAGCAATTTCCATTCTTTTGGCAGGTTCCATAGCACGAGGACATCAACAAAGCGCATGCTGGACGTGACAAGCATATCGTCCCCCATAAGCCTGCAGAAAAAAGTCAACGAGTTCTCCAAGATAGACATCAATCCATGTAGGATAGGGACAGCGTGCTTCTACAACCTTCTCGATGACTACGAGAGCGATATCGAGGGCCACTTATCGGTCAATCGAGGCGCACTGGTCCAGTTCATATCGTTTGTTGACGGTTCGGAGCTGTGCTACGTCAAGCGTGTGGACAAAGTTGGCGCTGGTATCGTCCCACACAAGTATCTCATCGAGAATAAGGATATCAACCATAAGCTGGCTCTCTGCCATTCGGACAACGCACTAACAGACAAGGCCATTCTGACGCCGCCAACCTCGCCATCTACTATTGGCTCCAAGACGTTCTCAACAGCCTCCTTTTCACGCTCATCGACTTCGTCGCTACGGCTCTCAGGCTTGAAGAACCTCGCCTCGATCAAGAGCTGCAGGGTTGTGTCGATCACGACCAAGGATGACAGACTCACATACGAGCTGAACACACTTTGCGACCAAGACAAATCCACAACCATTTCGCCATACTACAGCGATTTCTACAATCTACATTCGTATCTTCTAAGACAGAAGAACACCGACCAGCTGGTACTGCCAATATTGCCCACACCTAGCGCGAACAACGGTGTGGAGATTCCGGATAAGAATTCTTTCTACGTCACAAGACTGTCGAGCTTCAACAACTACCTTTCGGCTCTGATCACAACTGTGCTGCAGTCTAACTCACCAACCCTCCAGAACATCCTGTACACATGGTTGACGACTGGACAGCTCAAGGAGCCCTCAGATTACATAAAGTTGAAGGTTCGGTTCAACGAAGACTGCTACGCCATCAAATGTAAGCAGGAGGAAATCAAAACCCTGCCTGCCTTGAGGCAGCTCCTAAGCGAAAAGATAAAAGTAATGGACGGCAAGGTCGATCTCAAGATAATTGCAGAAGTAGAGGGCTGGTACATTGTGGAGCTTGCCAATGGCGAGATATATGACCAGGTACTAACAAGAACGAAACTAACGCAACACCTGAATTTGAACATCGAGTCCTAGGCGCTTGAGATCCGACTCTCAAAAAGATCACATCTGATTGGCAGCGATCTGAGCAGGGACACCCATGAGGCTCAAATATTGGCACCTGGCAATCTGAGCATGGACTTAGAGTGGCGTTAGTACGGACCTCCAACTGCCTGAACCGAGCACAATACGAAAGCATACGCGAAAGCGCAGTTTTAAGTCTGATATAATATTAACTAGCCCACTTTCACACGATGTATAATAGTCTGTAATGAATGCCCTGATAATGACACTCACCATCGGACACGCTTGTATGCTTGATAACGGCTCTAACATGGAAGGTAGTCTGCGCACACCGTTTCGCTTGCCTGTTGGAACCAAGTATCCATCACTTGCCTAAATACAGGCATAGTCAATTGTTTTGCATTCTGCATACTCCCTAAACAAGACACTCGCATACCAGAAAACAATGCAAGCTGAGACGCGCCAGACCTACTGAGAATGTTCCACCTCAATTTCTTGAAAAATCACGTGCAAATAATTATTCTTGTTCCCTCATAACACACTCCGATTGTTGGTCTGCAGGTCAATCTAACCCTAACTGGATGTGAAAAGGGAGCCATTTGTAACAACCGATTGTGACGGAACTAAAACATCACAGACAAGCAGTCACGACTCTAAACACCAGAATGTCACAAGAGGAGTGTGTTGTCCCGTTAGAGTCCAATCCTGAGGTGTTCACCAGCTTCGCACGCAACATTGGCCTTGATGACAGTTACAATTTTGTTGATGTCTACTCGCTAACGGATCCTGACCTTGTGGGATTCATTGCAAGGCCAGTCAAGGCCTTGATTTTGCTGTTTCCTTTGAACGAAAAATTCGAAAATGCCAAGGAAGATGCAGTGTCTGGCCAGGTGCCTACGACCAGCCAGCCAGTGTGGTTCAAACAGACCATCCGGAACGCCTGCGGGCTCTATGCTATACTGCACTCCCTGAGCAACAACACAGAAGTCTTGGAACAAGGATCTCAACTGGAAAAATTCCTGAAAGATCATCCTAAATCAGAGAACAGCTATTCTGACACGGACACAGACCAGTTCGTAGTTGATTTAAGCAGGAAAAACAGTGACAGTTTCGCAGGTGGCCAGACCGAGGCACCTGACGCAGATGACGACGTCAACCTGCATTTCATCACTTTTGTGCAGCAAGATGGGAACATATACGAACTAGACGGACGCAGAGCTGGTGGCGCACGCCTGCTGGGTAAGGTAGAAAAGCCTGACAGTGACATAATAGCACAGAAACCCCTGATTGAGCGTGTGCAATGGTACATGGACAATGCCGATGCTGCCAGTCAGTTGCATTTTTCGCTGCTAGGCTTAGTGCCGTCCTGGAGCTAGTTTCAAACGTCTGATCTTTTTCTTACTTATGATTCAACCCCACCGTCCTTATTAATGCTAGATATGTATGCTGTTAAATATGTTTCTATTCATGCTGTTTGTTTCAAGAAGAGACCTACTGCTGTCCTTTAATGTCAATCTTTTTGGATTTTAAATATTTTGCCACTACGACTCGCTTACAGGCTCTTGCATCGAGATAAGCGTTAGACGTCTTCCCGTCAATAGTCTTTGTGACTAGATACGAATTAATTCCAATTTTTGTCAGTAGCTCCACTAAATGTTCTTCGTCTGGTAGCTGAAATTCGGATATCAACATATTAACAGGCAACTGATTGTAGCTTTGACACATAATCATCAGTATTTTCAGGTACTCTTTATCAATGAACAATTCAACTAATTTCTTCCCAAGGCCTTCCATTGAAGAGTATACCTTCAAAAACAAATGGTAATTTCCCATTAACCTAGCGTGCGCCAACTTTAGTGCTGTTTGGACAGAATAGTTATTGAAAACAGGTTTATGTTTCTCAATCAGATTCAGACGAAGATTGGAAATAGCTGAATAGTTGTCAGTCAACATGAAATAAAGAATTCTATAAGAGGAAAATTCTTCCAAATGTGAAGGTTTGATGGCGGGATTCTCGAAGAGAGCAATCAATCTACTCTGACATTGGTTAAATTCTCCAATATCATCATTTTCAAGTGCTATTCTTGCGTGTGTTTGGTATACTTTAACAGTGAACTTATTTTCAATCATTTGCACGCGAAGATCTTGCCGTATTGACTTGAATTGGTCGCACAAATATGGGTAAGATGCAGTATTAGACTTATACTTATCCATTAACATAGTATACGCTTTTTTTAACACTGGTTGGGGTCGTACCAAATCTGGACTTGGTTCTGACGTCAATCTTAGATAAGGTTTCTCTAACTTCTGGCTTCTTCCTATTATCCTCATATCTTTATTGTAAATATGTGATTTTGAACTCAGAGCGTTTAAGTTTTTCAAATCATCAATGACATCTTGTGGGTTCTTCAATTTCGGTGGTGCATTCTTTGCAAATCTCTCAGCTCTCTTTTGGCGTTTTTCCGCCGCATCCAGAGAATCAGACCAACCGGTGTCTAGATTTTCTGCATAAACTGCTGACCTCTTTGAACCTTGTTTCTGTTGCTTCCTTATGAGCTGTTCAGACAAATGGACTTTTCGACTCTGTTGATTGAGGTTCATGCCTTGATTTTGTAGAAACGCATCAGCCATCGGAAGTTGCATACTAGGTTGACTACTGTAAGTTGGCATGAAAGGAAGGTGTCCATTACCCCAAAATCCGCTTAGATTGGGTTGTGGTAGTGAAACATTTCCCTGAAAATTAGGTATCTGTTCAGGAATAAAAAAATTGGTAGCCTGCAACCTCTCACTTGTGTTATTATAAATCCATGGAGCCTCGCCATTGGACGATATTTGCTGATTAAAATCGTTCAATTGGCCTTGATTTTGATGACCATCAACGACTCCTGGTTGTTGATAGTCAATACTACTTATACTATTACCTATTTGACTGGTTGGCATAGGTGGTGGAGGAATGCTTGGCGGAGGTGGTACCGGAACGTAGTCGTCCTCATCATCATTTTTGGCTTTACGACTCAATGAAGTTTTCCTCCTTCCTTTCCGGCCTAATCGAATTGGAGCCACTTGATTATAGTTGTGAGCCATACTTTATCTGGCTGAAATAAAACTGTGTAAAATTGATTTGACCAAATGTTTTGATGATGCCCTACCCTCTCAGCTCTTATATACCTTTGATTCAAGTAGATTGTGTTGTATATATTAGTTTGGTATGCAGGTGCTACATGTGATCTGTACTGTGTAGGTCACGAGACATACACAGTCCATATATCATGTGATAGGCATATGACGTTTAAAATGTGATATGGTCCCCATCTTTATGTTCCATATAAAATTGGGTTAGCAGCATAAGAGGCATACGACAAGACACTACCCGAACTCTTTTTGACATTTATAGAGGAAGTATTCTGAGAGACTTCCTTGTGTAATTCTATAACAATAAATAGAGAAATAAGGAAAATTAAATAGGGAATATATAATACCATCTACTAACCGAAGACCATTACTTACAACATCAAAAAGGACTTGCAACAGGTTATGAGCGCTGTTGCGACGAACAAGACTAGCTGCCCAATTCTGTCTGACGATTATGAATGGGAAAATAGGAAATTAGGTTTACTCAGCTTGTCATACGTTCAAGTCCGGAATTTTTTAATTTTATCCAAACCGATCCATTGCGTTACTCCGACGAAGTCAAAGAGGAAGACTATTCTGCATTAGCCGCTGGGCACAACTTAGCACTTGTGGCCATGCTGGAAGCATTTGTAGCTCCTTCTATTGTAACCCATGCTACTAAGTTAGTTGCACCGAATTTTGATTACAAAGGAAGAAATCTATATTATAGAATCAAAGAACAAATGAGTGAAAGAACAAGTAGGTCATATATGAAGAAATTCGACAAACGTGGATTAACAGGAAATGATATTCAAGGAGATGTGAGAAGAATGACAGAGATAAGACAAGACCTATTGACTTTTCAGGATATCTATGATAAAAGGCTTACAGGAATCTCTAAAGAGACAAGAAAACTATTTTCTGAATGCTATCGAGAAATCATGGATGACTACCTTTTCTACTCTATGCTTAGACTTTATTCAAAGGAAAGATTAGCACGTAGCACTACCTTTTACGAAAAATTAACCACGTATACTGAGAACATGGCATTTGTTTGGCATACTTTCGAAAAGACGAATAAAAGAGATGACCTAGAAGAGGCCGTTATTACAAACGAGTCTACATTCTATGCCAATAAAAGAGACAATAGCTCTAGAAGAGCTAATTTTAAATTTAAACCGGCTAGAGGCCGTATCAAATGTCCTGTGTGTCAGAAACCTCAGAGAATTAGTTACTGTCGAGAACTAAAGATGGCCTTTCCAAATACCGATTTCTCCTAAAATAAGACGAAGGAACCATCTTCTCCTAAGGAGGATGACTTTGCATATTTCTCGTTCTTTGCTTAAAATCACTCACAATTTGATAAACAATACTGGATCGTAGACTCAGGTTCCAGCGCACACGTATGCAGCAGATTGAATTCTTCGAGCATGAACCGTAATATTAACGATTACGTGCCATACATAAATCTTGACATCACGCAACTCAAGGAGCAATTTTGACAAATATTTGCATTCCACTGTTCTCGGAAAACTGAAAGCTCTTTGGATTATATACAAGAATTTTTTGCATTATCTGTCTAGCACTCCCTAATAACTTTGATAAATATTTATATAGATTACTTGCTAACCTTTCTGTATATTCCTTTCTAATTTTGAAGGAGGAAGTGCACCATTACATCACTTCTAACCATCAAATAAATCAAGTGTATATTCAATTCTTACCTGAACTTTGAAAATGTCAACAAAAACCATTGCATGAATTGTAGCCCTCTTGCTTTTAGTTCAAAATAACCATTGTTGACAATCTGTCCCCTTTATATTCATTCTCCATAGTCACCCAAGGTAATAAGCCCGCCAGAGTGCCTGGAATGTCTCGAAAAGTAATCAAAATCAATTGAAACAGCATTAGCTAATAACACAGCTCTTTGATCAAAAGTTAAGATCTGATCACTAATCACTTCTGGTGGGTAAACGCCGTCGAGACTTTGCTTTGAATCAAACCTGATGACATAGACACCTGTATCGGTAAAAAGTTCCCTTCCCAAACCGACCCAATTTCTATCGACGCTACCTGAGATCTTGCCGTTGGCATCAAGTAGCGGAAATTCAAACGAAAGGAAAGGTGCATCTATTTGAGCAAATTGAGAAAAAGAATTATCCGCACTATTTTTATTTCTTTCAAACAATTCATATCTTCTCCTCCAAAGATGCCAATTTTGAATTGACTCCCCCACGAGGATGCCAGTTTGGTCATTCTCCGATATCGATTGTGGAACAGGTGCCTGAGAGTCTCTAAAAATGTGCTGAGATTGTACGTTATGCTCTGGATCTGTATTTCTTAGAAATTCATGCTCGCTGTCTGTGACAGCCGGCAAATAAGTCTTGATATGTGAGTTTATCCAAGAGAAAGGTCTTTTGATCGTTAGAATAGTATTTCCCCAATTGTCAAAAATATCAACCGTAAATGGCCTATGCAGTTTATAAAACTGTCGAAGAATAGTCTTTGTAAAGGAAAAGTCTCTCTCCATCATATAACCAATGCGATTTCCCATCACATCTAAGATAACATATTTATTTGCTTGTTCATAACCGAGAAACACGTTCATCATTTCAATTTGCCTTTCAATAACAATAGTAGGCTCATTCAGAATCATATTTGCTATTGGATGATGTGCTTGAATTATAGTGGAAGTGTTTAAATCGGATTTTGGATATACCGTATACTCGCTTGGTGAGATCCGTTGTCTCGAATTTTGATCATTTGCTACAACTCTTCTGAAGGCTCCATTTCGGATGGTTCGATTCCCTGTTGAATATAATCTTCTAATTAAAATCATATTTGACAGCACTTCCTTTGTTACTTCCCCTTTTCATATCTTTATGTCTTTCCGAGTGCTTGAGACGATTGGGAGTGTAATAAACCCAATTTGCCGTTATATATTGTGGAGTCAAATCCTTAAAGATACCAGACAGCAGGCATTTTATTCAATAGCTTAGTAACAAATAACCCTCAAAGAGAAATCGAAAGGAGAAAAAAGCAAAACAAATAATCCATCAAACTTTTTGAATGCTCAGACATTTTATTCCAATATATATGTTTCAACAGTGGTCTGGCACATGCTTATATAGTAACAATATAAGTAGTATATAAAGAACTACTTGATTTTAAACAAACATAAATTATATGGGAGTTTGGCCGAGTGGTTTAAGGCGTCAGATTTAGGAGCTCACTCCTGAATGAATTCTCTGATATCTTCGGATGCAAGGGTTCGAATCCCTTAGCTCTCATTATTTTTATCAAGCCATCGACTAGCGTTTGATTAAAGTCAACCAATCTTTGAAAATAGAAACCAATGTTACTGTCATGCCCCAAAGCATGTTTACGAATCATCTTCTAACTTTCAAGTCACTTATTTTAAACATAGTCTATTTTTTTGTTGGGAAAAGATATCGTATCCTGAAATATTAGCCACTAGTGAAAGAAAAAAGCCTTATTGAAAAAAGTCTTTGGTAAAAACAACTAACAGAGTGCAATCGGATACTTAAGGACTCAAAAAGTTAAAGATTAACCTTATCATAAACATCATGTTCCGTGCAGTATTGGGAAGACGATGCGTGCACACAGTTCCCAAGCTGGCCAATGAAGCTGTAAACCAAACTGGTATTAATGGCGTTTTGAGTGCTGCAGGATTCAATATTTTATGGAACCAGAATCAGAAACTTAATTGCGACAGATTGACTCTGGCGACAAGTGGTACAAGTTTGGAATCATATCTACCATTTCATTTAATATTGAACACAGCTAAACAACCTTCCAAGAGCAATATTTTCAACTTGGCATCGGCAATACACAACAACCACTTGTTTGTTGAGAACATACTCCCTGCTTCAAATGAAGTGAAATCACAGCCATCAGGATTATTATTGACTCGCATTCAGGAATCTTTCGGATGCGATCTCGAAGAGCTGAAGTCTGAGATGGCCCGTCGCGCTGAACAAGATGTCTTCGGACAAGGTTGGCTATTTCTGGTCGAGAACAGTAACAAAGAATTACATATTCTTACAGTCCAGAACAATGGAACACCATATTACTTTCCAAGAAATCAAATGTTTGATTTAAATAGTGCACTGTCGTTGGATGAATTTGCGCAACTGGAAGAGATCAGACAACTAGTGTTAAAAAATCCAGCTAAAAAAGTTGAAGATTGGACAATGCCAATAATCTGTGTGAGTTTGTGGGACCATGCATATTTACATGATTATGGTGTTAACAACAGGGCACAGTATGTGAAGAATGTTTTAGACAACTTAAACTGGTCGGTAGTCAACAAACGACTGTTTTCGAACCAAGTGTAATCCATTGCATAGCAGATCGATCTACGGAAATATTTTTTATTGCATTGCTTGCCTGTCTATATACCCCAGTTCCTGTACATAATGCAAATGTATTTACAAATATTATATAGTCCATCAGCGTCATTGTCTTTGTAAATACCAACTCCTGTGAGAAAATCAGCAAATACAGAGATAAACAGCAATACCTTAAAGCACGATGTCGCACGATGTACCTAAATGACCTTGACAGCAACAGGCTTTCCGTTTTCATCATTTACCAAAACAGCTCTATTCCTTTGACATAGCGGTTTTATGCACTTGGCCATCAATGCTTCAGGCATGGAGTGGAATTCCCAGTTTGCAGTTTCATCGCCCTGTGTCAACTCGTAGATTGTAACGACTTGGTTCAGCTTGCCCGAATTCTCGAACCATTGTAAAATTAGCGATGCCCACGAATCTAAACTTCTCCATAAAATGTAATACCTTGACGAATCTTTCTTTTGCATATCCCAGCTAACTGCTTTTCCTTCCTTGCACATCACGGCCCATATCTCATCAATGAATAATTGTGGTACTGCCCGCTGAATTTCGCTATTGTTAAACAAGCTAATCTTGTCAGTTTTAGGAGTTATTTCTATGTCTTCAGAGATGAGGATCCCCTCCTGTGTCATGCACCAACCTTTCAATGACTTGCAGTACTGCAAGATAACGTCAATCCAAGAGTTTATCTGTTGCCTTCTTATTAATGCATTAGGTTGACGCGTATAAAGCGGTGGAAACGAATATATAGGTGGCAAGCTCGACATCCACCTTGTTAATCAATATTTGCCCGGATTTATGTGTCTTTCCTTATACTGAGTAACGACTGCCGTTCCCAATATTATATTGTTCACACAATTTAATATTACGAATGGGGTTCTACTGTAGATGCAGTAAATATAAAAGACATCGTAAAGATCAAGATAAGCCACTGAATTAAAATGTTTGGCACGCAACTAGTTTAATAAATGGAAAGAATACGAGACTTAGAGCAAGAGCATGTCAGAGTTCATGATGAACTGCTTCGAAAGCTGGATGACCTATATTTGCTACAAAAGAACCAAGCAAACTATACCCTGAATGAGGAAATGGAGGCTAACCTCGAGGCACGTAGAAACGTGCAGATGAATATAGAGAAATCAGCAGCGATATTGAGAGCTTTTGAAAGATTACCAGTCGAGTTGGACAAAAATGATCCCAATACCCTTTCCACCAATACTTTAGACCAGCGTATGCAAGACTTGATGCAGGTAAATTACGAAAATGACCAGAGTGTCAACGAGTTACTTAGTGAGCGCAAGGATCTTCTAAAACTGCTGAAACATAAAAGAGAAGAATATATGATTCTCCTTGAGAGGTTGGGTAATGTCGCTCCTAGTAAACCTACCTCGGAACTCCAGAGCGAAAAAGACGAAGAAGAGCCTGCCGCAACTGAAAAGAAGTTAAGAGACGAGAATGAAACTCTGCAGCAACTATTGATTGCTTTAAAGATCAATAGTGGGGATGAACTGTTTCAGCATGAGCGAGATGAGTTTTAAGAGTCACTTTTCCCCTCAGAACATTTGATTTCATTCTCACATAAGGACCAACATGTCAAACCGCAGCAAGGATTCAATTAATTTGGAGTTGCTAAAACACGTTCTCGATGACTTTTTAGCTATGACAGCGGGGGTGGTTTTATAAGAGGTATGGTCTCAGAAATTTGAACTATTTTGTCGAAAACAAATATGGATGACCTTACGTTTGAATGAAACCCAACTTCCTATTTCCGTTATTTGAGAACTGCCTACATCAAAGTTATTAAAGGAGAAGGTAACCGGGGTTGTGATTTTCGCAAGATAAGAATTTATACAGATATAATTAAGGTAAACTGGTTCCTCATAAGACTGCTCTGGCTTAAAGCACATGGGTTGACAGCTTTACCATTTCTATGAAGAAAGAAAAGAGTGAAATACGGAAAACTTAGCGTTTGAGTGTTTGACAAAGGTTTCTTGACAAAGGACGGCATCCGTCAAAAATAAGCGCTACTCGGACTGCTCATAGATACGAGTGTACTTTTGATAGTATATAAAAGATAACGAAATTTTGTAGTTACAACATCAAATTAATGGGAGAACACGAAAGATAGAATATTTGGAGAACTGAATATGGTCTTCTTACACACTTGATCGTAATGGTGGTAAATGCATTGAATAGAACAATGTCAAATTGTGTGCAACGTCTAGAATGATTTCGCGAAATTCCGCCTTAGGGCTGTCGGCAGGGCTCTGCTCTACGAATTTTGTCCAGGAAAAAGTATAAAAGCATCAAAAAATTTTTCAAATCTCATCTCATCTCATCGCATGGCTTACACTGCTACGCTTGCCTTGCGTTTAGTCCACACTTACTTACTTCTATCTTAATTTTTAATTCACCCCAGCCTTTTCTTAATACTATCTTTTTACTTGATTGTAGGTTGTACCATTAGTTATCTAGTCCCAGTGATTGTGTGTTGATAGCACGGTCCAGCAACTCTAAACAAACATAACCAAGCGTCAGAAACATTATGAAGTACGTTGTAGTATCTGGTGGTGTCATCTCAGGTATCGGTAAGGGTGTCCTTGCCTCTTCCACAGGTATGCTACTGAAAACACTAGGCTTAAAGGTCACGTCTATCAAGATTGACCCATACATGAATATTGATGCGGGGACCATGTCTCCACTAGAACACGGCGAGTGTTTTGTCCTAGACGACGGTGGTGAGACCGATCTCGACTTGGGGAACTACGAGCGTTACCTGGGCGTCACATTGACCAAGGACCATAATATCACCACCGGTAAGATCTACTCCCACGTTATCTCGAAAGAGAGAAAGGGTGACTACCTGGGCAAAACCGTGCAAATCGTCCCACACTTGACCAACGCCATCCAGGATTGGATTGAGAGAGTCTCTCGTATTCCAGTCGACGACACCGGTATGGAGCCTGACGTTTGTATCATCGAGCTGGGTGGTACTGTGGGTGACATCGAGAGCGCACCCTTCGTCGAGGCTCTAAGACAGTTCCAATTTAGAGTCGGGAAGGAGAACTTTGCGTTGATCCACGTTTCTCTGGTTCCAGTCATCCACGGCGAAGAGAAGACCAAGCCTACGCAAGCAGCCATCAAAGACCTGAGATCGCTTGGTTTGACGCCGGACATGATTGCGTGCCGTTGCTCGCAGATCCTGGACAAGCCAACGATCGAAAAGATCGCAATGTTCTGCCACGTCGGGCCAGAGCAAGTTGTCAACGTCCACGACGTCAACTCGACCTACCACGTTCCATTGCTGCTATTGG
This sequence comes from Hagleromyces aurorensis, assembly GCA_030705145.1. Lineage (NCBI taxonomy): Eukaryota > Fungi > Ascomycota > Saccharomycetes > Saccharomycetales > Saccharomycetaceae > Hagleromyces > Hagleromyces aurorensis. The sequence continues at coordinate 60,861 of JANIWU010000045.1, read as the reverse complement.
AACAGAACATGATTAACAACCTTGCCAAGAGACTGCAGCTGTCCGACATCACCATCACCTCCGAAGACAAGCAGAGAGGCGAGATGCTTCTGAAGAGCTGGAAGGCCATGACGGGCAACTACGACCACTCGCACTCGACCGCCAAGATCGCGCTGGTCGGCAAGTACACGCACCTCAAGGACTCGTACCTGTCTGTGATCAAGTCGCTGGAGCACGCGTCGATGAAGTGCCGCACGAAGCTTGAGATCATGTGGGTTGAGGCGACCGACCTGGAGCCTGAGACCCAGGACACCGACAAGAAGAAGTTCCACGAAGCCTGGATCAAGGTCAGCACTGCCGACGGTATTCTGGTGCCCGGCGGCTTCGGTGTGAGGGGCATCGAGGGTATGGTTCTTGCGGCCAAGTGGGCGCGTGAGAGCCACGTGCCATACCTGGGTATCTGTCTGGGTCTGCAGGTTGCCACCATCGAGTACGCACGCAACGTGCTGGGAATCGAGGGCGGCAGCTCCACCGAGTTCCTCGAGAACCTGGACGAAGACAAGCAGATCGTAGTGTACATGCCGGAAATCGACAAGGAGAACATGGGCGGCACCATGAGACTGGGCCTCAGACCTACCTACTTCCAGGAAGACACCGAATGGTCGCAGATCAAGAAGCTGTACAACAACAAGGACTCGGTCCTGGAGAGACACAGACACCGTTACGAAATCAACCCCAAGTTCGTCGACGAGCTCGAGGAGAAGGGCCTGGTCTTTGTCGGCAAAGACGAGACGGGCGCGCGTTGCGAGATCCTCGAGTTGAAGAACCACCCATACTACGTCGCCACCCAGTACCATCCTGAGTACACGTCCAAGGTCCTGGTTCCCTCCAAGCCGTTCATTGGACTCATTGCGGCCTCCATCGGCAAGCTGGACCAATTCCTCGATGGCGAGCTCGAAGCCGACGTCGATGCGCAGTTCTAGGCCTTGGTCGGAGTTTCTGCGCGGCACCACTGCAACACCATCTCTGTACAATACGCCCTGTTCAGCGGCAGCAGCCGCAGCATGCATGAACAAATAAGGGGAAGCTGGGAGCGCCCCCGGCGAGCGTGCGAATCGGCCCCGGTGCAGTCTATGCAGTCTCTGCAGCTGCAGGGCCCGTTGCCCGCCCGTCGCCTGTATAACCTCTAAGTTACCTAGCGGGGCCCGCGCCCAACAATATATAAACCCATCATCTATTGGTATCCATTAGAAGCGGTACACAAACTATGTAAGTATCTGGAAGAACGGCGCAGCCTATTTGGTGATTCCGATGACACCGCATGCGTTTCTGCCTCCGGCATTGCCAGTCTTGAGCGACTCGTCGTTGCCGCCCTTACCCAGGTCGTCCTGGCCGCCGTGGACAACGACAGTTCTGCCCAGGATGGAGGTAGGGCCGAACAGCTTGATTTGGGCGTCGGTCAACGTGCCCTTGGCGACGCCGTGGTCGTCAGTGGGGACGTTGCCCAGGTCGCCGACGTGGCGGTTCTCGTCCTTGGGCCCTCCGTGGGTCTTACCAAAGGGGTTGAAGTGTGGGCCGGCGGACGTGCAGCCGTTGGTGTTGTCGCCGAACTCGTGGATGTGGAACCCACGCAGGGCGTTGGGGGTGTTACCGCTGATTTCGTAAGTCACAGTGGTAGGCTCGCTCTCGCTCTTCTGCTCGAAGTAGACGACGCCGGAGACGTCCGAGTCTCCCTTTAGGATTGCAACTGCTTTGACCATCTTTCCGAATGTAAGAATATTCTCAATGTTCTCACTGGTGAGCTAATTAGCGCAGCCCTCGCTTTGTTTAAAATGCTCTTGGCCTTATATAGAGGTTTGTTGGCCACGCGGGACCGGGCCCCTGCGGCCAATGGGAGTCGGCAGCAGGGGAGCCAGGGCTACGTCTTAGTAATGGGACACACGTGACATGCTCCGCCGGTCCCCTCAAACGCCCTTGCTTGTGCGATGCCGGCGTGCGCTGTGGCTATTTTCGCCCCTGCGACGCCCCGACCGGCCAGCGGAAAAACAGCTCCCCAGATGCCGCCGGCACCCATTGGAACAGCGGGCCAGGCGCAACGCGCGGGCCGCGCGCAGTCTGATCGTTCTGGCTTGCGGCTTCGTCCTGGGAGCGCCGATCCGTTGCGATTGTGCGGCGCATAGCGAGTTCCTCTAGGGCATCGGCAAACGGTTGGTCGTATATAGTGATATCTATATTTATTGCGAGTGCTGCGCAGCTGTCCATCCTGCGCCGGAGGAGCCGTTGCGGCGCGCAAGGAGAGAGGATCGTAGGCGGTGTGGTTGGCTTGCGACCATCTGCCGCTGTGGCGAATGGATTGCGGGCCAGGCCTGAGCGGGAGAGGGCTAGAGGTGAGCTCTTCGCTGTGCGAAGAGCTTACAGTGCGATCTCGTTTCGACCGGGGCAGTTGCGCTCGATCATTGTCTGCTACACACTACATATGCTCTAAACTGGTCGGTGGGTGCATGGCAGCAGACCGGCCAGCCTGTCTGTCTGCTGCATCGGCAGCTCTTATAGCTTGTCTTCTCCTTCCATTCGTTCCGACCTCTCTGCTCCGTTCCTGATCGGGATGAGGTGCATAGCGACCATCCGCTCTGCTGCACTACGCACGCTCATGATTGGCCCTCCCCGTCCATCCGCTCCGGCCTCTCTGCTCCGGCAGGGGTCAGGATGAGGTACACGGTGCTTCCCACGATGAGGCCGGTAAACAGCCACATGACGATGGTGCTTGGTTTCCGCGTCACACGGTGGAAGAACTCGATAACTGGGTTGTCCACGAAGAATGCCATGCTGATGGTGCTCGCGACAGTTTTGACGATGGGTTTCGTCTGTTTTCTCGCAGTCCGAGTGCCAAGTTATTCCCCATGGAGACAATTCATCTTCGTTTTTAAAGCGATGCTCGAAAACGTATATTGATGCACACAGGCGCGCACCCGGAATTCACAGTGCTGGCAGACCGATAATACACAGAGCGATACCAAGGAAGAGACGCTTGCAATATGCATCTTCTCAGCACAGTCACTGCCATCTGGTCGTCAATTCTCCTGTTGGCCGCAGCGGCAACAGTGGAATACAAGGGCACCCATGCGCTGACCAGTGCTCTCCAACAGAAAAACGACACCTTTACGTTTCTGTACGTCTACTCTCCGGTGTGCAGCTGGTGTCAAAAGCTGAATCCAAAATTTGACTACGTTTCTCGCCTTTTCCCATCCAATGTCGAGTTTGTAAAGGCGAACGGAAAGCTCCTTACCAAGCTGGCCAAGGACCTGCAGCTCACAGGCTTCCCAAGCCTGGTCATGCTCAATGAGAACAAAAATCAGGAGGCAGATGTAAAAAAGTTGGTTATGGGGATGTACCAGGGTCCTCGCGACATAGAGCACATGGCAGCGTATATCACCGAGATGACCGGCGTGCTTCCCCACTGGCCCGAACTGAACCAGAACATCGTGAACCTGGACAACCAGCGCAGTTTTGAAAAACTGGGGTCCAACATGAATGAATATTGGCTCGAAACGCTGACGAAATCGGTTGATGCTCTTCCCGAGAGTCAGTTCACCGGCTCTGTGCAGCAGGAGCAAAAAGTCATTGTTCTAACATTCATCTCTCCATATATGGGCTACGACCACAGTAGTATGTTCCTAGGTGATATCAGTTCTTCAATTCCCGATATGCTGGATGCTCGACTTCTAGCCGAAAAGAAACATGCTGACAAGACGTTGTTTTTTAGGGCCGACACTGCAACGGAAGAAATGGCTCAGCTATCCAACACCTTCCGTGTCAGCACATGCCCAACGCTGTTCCTACTGTTGCAGGAGGATGATCAAGATACGAGGCTGGTCAAGGTGTCCTTGTACGATTACGACCGACAGATCACTGAGTTTGGTGTATTAGAATTTTTGTTGAAGGTAATGAAGGCTTGTATCGAGAGAGATGATAAAAAAATTAGAGAAATTGCAGCAAGGTATCATTCCCTGGACTTCTACACTTCGTTGGAGGAGTACCACAATATAATCGAGTCCGACAGATACGCCACAGACGAAGAGTTCGACAAGACAAAGAGTACAGAAGCTGATTTCAAAATTCAGGCTACGATCAACGACTTGTAATGGAAGCTTGGCAGCTGTTCCATACATAAAATTAGAATTTGAACATTTGTAACATTAGTAGTAGAATTAATGACAGAGGACAATAGCAAAGCAAACCAGTCTCCTTCTTTCGCGATCTACTTTGACGCTCAAGCATATCAAGTTACCCGGGGTTTGATACGCTTTGCCACGTCGGACTGGGTTGTTTTGGTCTGTGCAGAACTTGAAAACCAAATATCAAGATTAAACACACTTCACGAAACTTCGTTGTGTGTGTAGTTTCGGACTGGATATTGAAATTTGAATTGTCCACACACCGAATTGAGTGTCCCTCATTATGAATCCATTTAGTTTTCTTGGTATGTTGGGCTTTTGCAAGCTCCATTGAAGATTTATCGAAGTCGGGACTGCCTATTAAGAATGCCTATGCGGCAATTCGCCCCGACAAAGGTCGAAAGTGAGGTGGTTCTTTTACTAACATTATTGGCTTTTGCCTTGTGGATTTTTTAGGCGATGTTTCACATCTGGCTAGCATATTCATTCTGATCTATACTATCACCAGTACTGGCCAAATCGAAGGTATTTCATTCAAGACGCAAGTACTCTATGTTCTCGTTTTTGTGAGTAGGTACTTTGACCTGTTGTTGTTCCACTATTTTTCCCTTTACAATACTGTAATGAAGATTATATTCATCGTGTCCTCAATTTATATCGTTGTTTTACTCCAACGTTCGAAGAGCGCACAACCTATTGCTTACAAGACGATGGTAATGGCAGACTCGTGCAAAATAACCTACATTTTGGCTGGCTCAGCTATCATGGCTCTAGTTTGGAACCATAAATTTACATTCCTAGAAATTTTCTGGAGCTTCTCAGTGTGGCTGGAGTCTGTCGCTATTCTACCTCAATTGTACATGCTATCGAAGAACGGCAAGGCACCAAGTTTGACAATTCACTATATTTTTGCTTTAGGGCTTTACAGGACATTGTACGTCTTTAACTGGATTTGGAGGTACTATATGGAACAAAGATTCGATAAGCTATCCATTGTAACTGGTTTAATTCAAACCGCGGTATACTCTGATTTCTTTTACATTTACTATAAAAAAGTTATCAAGGGTGGCTCGATCAACCTTCCTCAGTAGTAGAACACCGATAGAAATACGGGCACAAAGTTATGGGCAAAATGGTCGTTTGGAGAAGTACAGGAATTCTCTTCGTTACCACATAATGCGTGGCAGACGTGATATTGCTTCCGGCGCCGAATTTTCTGTTCAAAAGATTATCTTTGGCAAATTATATATACTACTTTAAAATTTTATAAATGCTTAGAAAATCAATCCCTCTTTAGATCGAAATATTCTTTTCTAACCCCCTCTTTGGTTACTATCAGTATTTCCAGACCGTCACCAACCTGGATGTGTCTTTCCGTAGCAGATGTGAAGGAGTCTCTAACCAGCTTGATCACCTCTTCAATGCTTAGATATTTTAATGGTCTCTTGGTCTTACCGTGGCTGTCTGGTTCGTATTGGTTCTTGAAGTTCACCTGATTGTCCAGAAATGGCATAATTAGCGATGCAGCAGCTCCACCGGCCCTACACTGCTCTCTTTCGTACGACCCCACAGGATCAAATGAGTATACGGCTCCCTTTCCTTCCTCATCCAGGCCTGCAATGATGGTGTGAACGTAATATGGAAAAAATCTCTTACCATAGAGAAGATGTTGTATGTTTCTAGCGGCGGAACTTAGTGAAAGCGTCTTGTTATTGTGATCGAAATGGTACCACTTTACACTGTTCTTGAATCTCTTTACCAGCGCCTCTCCGTCGGCTGCAAAGCCGTTAGCGGACATTACAATGCTGTCACCACAGTCAAACACCTTAGGTTCATACCTAGAATTAATCGAGTAGTCTGTTGTGTGTCTTGTATCGCCGGCCAGCACTGCGAAGTCCTCACCTGCGATTCCTAGAATTGTACCACCGTTGTCCGTGTATGGATTGAATTGGTGCTCGATCGGTGTGTTGGCAGCCTCAGAAGAGTACTCGCTAGCAATCGTGGTCATTGGGAATATTATGTATGGTTGGTTTGCGGGCGCTTTTGCAGATGCCACTTGATGTCTTGTACACAGGCTTTTGCTTAATATAGTTTGCCACCCTTTAGATGGAGCATACCGTATACAACGATATATTAAACGAACTGAATCTCCGTCGGATATATTTATCTGCTGGAACAGTTGAAAAAGACAAGAGCACGTGACCACACCTGAGATGAGCATGCTGGAAGCGCCGAGCTTCATGCCAAGACCAGTTAAAGACAGGCAAGTGTACTGCATAGAGAGCAGCACAACAGCGGCAGTTACAAATAAAACAAGCCCGTAATGTGCTGGAACTGCGAGCGCTGTTTGATTGTCCAGCTAAAGGACTTGGAGATAAAGGCTGATTACCGTTGTTGATGGCCCTGATGCGGCTAGGTGCGGGAGGTCTGCTGTAAGGCTAGACGACTACACAGTGGCACACCAAATAGTACCTGCCGGTTTTATAAAGCCCCTAACACAACCTGCTCAGAGATATCTGGGCCACGATCGTCCCTGGCGGACCGACAAACTGATGTTGGCAGCTCAATTTCTCCCAGATCAGCTCCCTACGACCAGAAGGGACGATATCACTTTCCCAGTCACCCTCCTCCTGTTAGCACACAACTACCGTGGTTTACAGCACACAACACGCCCCGCACTGCCCACAATAAGATGCGGCCTCGCCAAATCGGAGTTCGCTGATCAGGTTGGCACATGTACTTCCGGACTAAAAGACGACTCAAAAAATTCCCAAGCCGACTCGCAAAGACAAGATTGACGACCGCCGGGTTTCATATATCATCGACATAGCTCTCTACAGCCCACAATGCTCTGCACGGGTAAGTTGCGGCATTGTGCTGGAAACAATGCTGTCCACGCTCTCTTCAAACTAATCTAGCACAAGGGACAGGCAATTTTTCATTAGTTGTCTATTTTAGAAGAGAAAATTAGGACCAACCGACCTACGCGACGTCTGGAGCTTGACAAGATGCGCTCACTGTCGCGATATCTTGCCACCAGCGGCCGGAAGCTTTGGCCTCATACGCTCTGCCCTGCAGCAGCCCTCAGCAAAGACCTGGAAAACACACAGACATTCGCCATCGTCTCATAGCAGCCGCAGCACTGCCCTGGGAAAATACAGACACTCGCAATCATCTCCTAACAGCTATTTTACATCTCTACCTGGAAAAGCAGACTCGAAGCAGGAGGGGTGTGCGTCTAGTGCCTGGCAGAGCCGTCCGTTGGCGCGGCCTAGAAAGAGATTGAGGGCCCCTGCGTGCCGGTCAACTGCCAGACACACTGGGCACAGAAACCGAGGGGCAACGGACGAAGCTCTCGCCAGACTACGCTTTCTTGAATCCCGGGATATACGCGTCCAAACCAACGAGCACCGCAGCGCGGCAGCGCTGCGGAGGGAATAGGGTAACACTTCGGTAATAGCGACACCGTACATTTGTTCACCGTATCGAGGACATGTTGTCAAATAACCGGCACTACATTGTTACCCTGCGCATGACCGACCCATCCATACGGTTTATGCAGGCGGATGAGCCGTGGCGGAAAAATATTTCCGGCCACTGAGAGCTGGCTGCTCGTCCCCCGTGCGCCGTACGTCTGTACTGATCGGGGGAGCCCAGAACGCCTCGTGAACAAGCCCTAGCAATTTCCCAGATAGTCACTGTTACACCATCGGTAATCAGGAGCAGGCGGCCATTGTAAAGAAGAAAAAAACCCGAGTTCCATTTTGACCATAATTACTACGTAGGGCATTGTCAATCAAAGGAGCCGGTTCTTTTGCTCTAGAATGCCATGAAAGCGTGCAGCAAAATGTGTCTAATGTTGACTGGCTATTGCTTTTCTAATACTCTGTAGAGAGGTTCTCGGTGCTTTAGAAAGCGAGAGGATGCAAATGGAAAGACAAACGTCGCAAGGCCGTGCCATCCTCCCTTTCTTTTCAATGCCTTGGCTAATGCAGGTGCTGCTTTCGCCGCGTAACGTTAAAAAGTGAAGAGTTTTCTTATGCGATGGGGCTCTTTAAGGCTGCGGCTACGGCGACACAATACGGCATCCTTTCTGTTGTACAGGCAGATGTTCGGGCGCGCTAGATGGTAGCAGTTCTTTTTCAGCTGTTGCGGGGACAAAGCGAGACATATTCAACTATGAGATCAATGCAATAATGTCCTGATTTTGAAAAATTTTGATATCGATGGTGATAAAAGCTTTATCTCCAACGGATGTATAAATATCAGATGGAATCGCACCGTTTCAGCAGGCATCGATCTGGCTGTTACTGCTTGTCTTATCTCCCGCTCCTTTTATCACATCCATCCCTCTATTTTATCTTTCCTCTGTTCTTGTGTTCTTGCTCTATATAACTGCAACACAGCGAAGCGCAATCCCAGGACCTACCATCTCCTTCATTGCTAGCCTCGGCCCACGCCTCAAGTCTGTACACCACGCATAGGCCTATCTGCCTGCGCTCCTTGGTTACCGACCTACACCTAGCTACTCTACACTCCGCGCAATAGCAGCTCAGCCTGAGATGTCTGACAACAAGTCGATCCTTCGGAGCTCCAACTTCTCTGACGAGCAGCTCTCGAACAGAGCCCACAGCGATGACCGCGATATCGCCAAGGAGAAGAGCATCAACGTCTCCACCACCGCCATCTCACAGGACTTTGAAACATACTCAAGCAACAACATCACGGAGTCGGAATCCGAGAAGAACAGCGCCAATCAGAGCTGGTGGCAGAGATGTCTCGACTTCCTGGCGGTCAAACAATCTAGAGATGCCATGCACTCCGGCCACTCCAGTAGCATCCTGGAGGCATACCTGTACAACGACGATTTGGCGCCAGTTGAAGAAGCCAGAAGAGTGTGGACCTGGAAACAATACATTTTCTTCTGGATCTCTGGGTCATTCAACGTCAACACCTGGCAAATTTCTGCCACTGGTCTGCAACTGGGCCTGAACTGGTGGCAGACCTGGATCTGCATCTGGGCGGGCTACATCTGTGTGGCCGCATTCATCGTGCTCGCCTCTCGTGTTGGTTACATCTACCATCTCTCTTTTCCCATCTCGTGCAGGATAGCGTTCGGTACCTACTTTTCCATCTGGGTTGTCCTCAATAGAGTCGTTATGGCGTGTGTCTGGTATTCTACTCTGGGCTACCTCGGCGGCCAATGTGTGCAATTAATGCTAAAGGCTATTTTCGGAAACGATTTGAACACCAGAATGGGTGATACCATCGCCAGTCCAAACCTAACGAATTTCGAGTTCATGTCGTTCATGCTTTTCTGGGTAGTTTCGATCCCTTTCTTGTGGTTTCCACCTCATAAACTGCGTCACATTTTTGCAGTTAAAACCGCTATTACTCCATTCGCAGCATTCGGTTTGATGATCTGGTGTTTGAAAAAGACTAATGGTAAGCTGGCTCTTGGGTCGCTAGGAGAGAGTTCTTTGATAAGCAGCAAAACTGCCTTGGCATGGGCTGTCATCCGCTCAATCATGAGTTCAATGGACAACTTCTCCACTTTGGTCTTGAACGCACCAGATTTCTCGAGATTCGCAAAGACTAAGAGATCAGCATTCCTCTCACAGCTTATTGCTCTACCTGTCTGTTTTGCCGTTATCTCTCTGATCGGTATCATCTGTGTCTCTGCTACCTACCAAATGTACGGGGTCAACTACTGGAGTCCTCTGGATATCCTTAACAGATATTTGGATCACTTCTCATCCGGTAATCGTGCAGGTGTCTTTTTGATCTCTACGGCTTTTGCATTCGATCAATTGGGAGCAAACCTGTCCAACAATGCGATCCCAGCAGGAACAGATATGACGGCTCTACTACCAAAGTTCATCAACATCCGTCGTGGTGCGTACATCTGTTCATGCATTTCTTTGGCAATTTGTCCTTGGAATCTACTTGCATCCTCATCGAAATTCACAACCGCACTTTCTGCATATGCAGTGTTCCTTTCTGCCATTGCAGGCGTCGTATTTGCAGATTACTACATTGTTAGGAAGGGTTACGTGAACCTTCTCCATTGTTACACAAGAAAGCAGAACTCGTACTACATGTATAACAGGTGGGGAACTAACTGGCGTGCTGTCGCTGCATATATTATTGGCATCATTCCTAACTTCCCAGGATTTATTGGCTCCGTTGGCCCACATGTGCCAATTGGCGCCATGAAAGTCTACTACCTTAACTATGTCATCGGGTATTTGATTTCCGCTCTGGTGTATGTGACTCTCGTGTATTTCTTCCCAGTCACCGGTGTGCCTGAAAACTCCAAGCTGTTTGAAAAGAAATGGTGCGAAGAATGGGTTGAAGTCGAGGACTTTGCACAACAGAGAGCGGACTTTGAGCGCTACGCTACGCTGGATTCCGACGGTAATGTAATCACATCAGTGAAAGACGTTTGAACTTCCATATATATTCAGTTCTTATTGTAATTTAATTTGCTCTTTAATGGTTTTTAGTATATTTGTTTTATTGTTATTAATTTTGTTTTCTGGATTTGAAGTTATTTATAACTAACGTCGTGAAAGACTTTTCTTGACGGACTAGAATATTACCAAAACAACTTGGCTAGACACTAATCTTTGCAAATGCACAGGATCACTTCTGCTCATGTTTGGTATCACAAGGAGGGCCTATTACCACGACAATTTTTTCTAGTTTCCTATTCCGCCCAGACAATCCCGAAATAAAGAAATAGCCGACACCTCTTCCGTGGAGCCACGGTAAATTATTCCTGCAGTTTAAAAGTGTCTAACCGGGCCAAAACAAACGTTCCCATATTTGCTAACCCATGTATTGATCACTGGAATATACTATTGATGAATCTAGTTCCACCCCTCTTGGCGCATTAATGTTTGTTTCATCTTGCGACATATGACCGAACCGTCCAGCTCGCGTCAGAAAACAATTTCACACGAAACACCAAACATGACGGTGTGCACATGCCGTCGACATCGGGTTGGCTCTTGTTTGCAAGGAGTCCGTTTCTATCAGCTGTCCCCACAAATTGCCAGCGCGGATAGTAGAAAAATTAAAAATAATGACAAAGATGATCTACTCGGTCTTTACATTTGTTACAACACACACAGAGAAAACAAAAGGAACTCCAGTTAAGGCTTGGAAAACTTCACCAGAAAAAATGTACCGCCTATTCATATTACCATATTGAAGAACATCCCTTGGCGACGGCAACATGAAACAGCGTGTCTCATAAGCCGTCCAATCCCAGCCAGAAACACAGTGCACTTCAGAAGTATATAAACAGACGGTTTTGATATACATTTGAGAGAATTCGGGCATAATTGCAAGAGAAGATGTAATCATGCCCTCAAGTTGCTTTCGACAGAGATCATCCGACCGACTGACTAATGAGGCAGAGGCATTGCACTATATTCTACACAGAAAAAGCCGCAAAGCAGTATAAACGCCTGTTATCGCATAGTTCATCAATCATAAAGTTGTAATATAACGGAATTTTATTCTTTCCGAAAATCCGATGGCCTAATTTGAGTGCCTTTGGCGTCCAGAATGCACTGAGGAATTAGCTGCATTTCGCCAATTATGCAATTCTGCGAAAATACAGTTATACGAACAAAAACACATGCCGTGACGTGTCGGACTTCTCCAGCCTCCCCTCCCTCCAAAAGAAAACACGCCCTTTGCGGCCGGTTGGACCTATCACAAACCCTCAATTCACGTGACCTATTTTACTCTCTATGACTAGTGGGGCTTTTTCCTGTTCCGGCAACTGCATACCACAGCGGCCACTTTCAGAGTGGGAATCAGATGGGAATTGGCATCTGGAGAACAGCCAATAAGACCGTAGGGGGAAAGCAAGAGGCGTTGTAGATAACGATGGGAATACAATGGAATTGATGGTTGCCAATCGGCCATTTCTATAATGAAGCCCCTTCACCATGTGTTTTAGGCCTCAACTTCCGGGCCTACCTGTTTCCAAGGTACTTCAAAGGGGAAAATGTGGAAATTCGTCTACTAACGTATTCAATTCCAATTACTCTTTTTGGGGAGCACATGATGGAGCTTAGGCGGTTTCATGGATAAATCGTTTACCAATAATAGAAAATAGTTCATGTGTGAAAAAAAGGAAAAAAGACAGACAAACAAAGTTTTTGGTACTGTGTTTCATGTTTCCTTCAAGAATGGCTATGTTAGTGCAGGTGCTTTTTTTCGCAGATGAATCAGATCCGTTTCAGAAAGAACCGTGTTTCAAAATAAAACCAGCACAGCAGTTACGAAAAGGTACAGGGTTCGACAACCGTTCGCTGGATCTTCTTAGAACAAAGAGAATACCAATTGGAAACCAAAGACTTATAAAGAAGCATTTTGGAAACCGCATGAAAACAAGTCTGAATTCTCCCGTTGTGCACAATCGAGGTTGGAAGTGAATTGAAGATTTTGGAGCGGAATTCTGAGAGTAGATCATAGAGGAACAGAGGATCATCTCTAATACCTTTTTTGAAAAATTAGGTTTCGTAGAAATCAAAAGAAGACGACTCTACTCTAGATTTAGCGTTCTATTTCTACATTGCGACAGAGAAGAAGGCCGTATTTGCGTTTCGACGTTAACTTTCCGATTCTTCCAGGTTTGTTTGCAGGTAGTCCAAGTCGAGTCAAAGGATCGACCAACAAGGTACATCTGTGGAACTGCAACATAGCGCACCCACTTGTTTGACACCGGAAAACCGAGGTTCACTGCCGATTTTGTTTGAGGTTTCTTCAGGAAGAGAGCAGGAAAGAAACCTCTTAGCTGTGGTAAGCCTGCACAATCTTAGTTTTCTGCAATAGGTTGCAGAGTGAGGTTTTCGTCTTCAGAGGTGCTCATTAGCTTTTCCTTTAGATTATTTCGAGCTATTCATCAAAGGTACCGACTACAGAATAAATGAACTCCCGACATATAAGTTCAAGAACATTGGAGGTAATAAACTCCTCAAGTGATGAAAAGAAGGAGGAAGAGACCGATCAATCGCAAAAGTCCGAAGAATTAGAAGAATCACTGAAACTCATAGAAGATCTAAAGTTTTTCTTAGCAACTGCTCCGGTAAATTGGCAAGAGAACCAGATTATAAGACGATATTATTTGAATAATGACCAAGGATTCGTTTCGTGTGTCTTTTGGAACAACTTGTACTACATAACGGGCACTGATATTGTGAAATGTTGCATGTATCGAATGCAGAAGTTTGGAAGAGATATAATACAAAAAAAGAAGTTTGAGGAAGGCATTTTCTCAGATCTTCGAAATCTCAAATGTGGCATAGACGCCACTTTGGAGCAGCCAAAGTCAGAGTTCCTGTCATTCTTATTTCGTAACATGTGTTTGAAAACGCAGAAAAAGCAGAAGGTCTTCTTTTGGTTCAGTGTACCGCATGACAAATTGTTCGCAGATGCCCTGGAACGAGATTTGAAAAGAGAAGGGTCCAACCAGGCCTCTACTACAAAATCTCTTAGGGAGCCGGCATTGTCGTTTGAGTACGATTCAAGCTCAGGAAAACCGCTTTATGATCAATTGATGAAACATGTTGACTCGAGACGACAACAGAACGATGATGGAACCTCGCCACACGAGGCTGAAAATTTATCAGCACAGCGACATAGTTTGAATTATGAATGTTCTACTACAACAAATGATCTCAGCGATTCGGAGGAGCAGAAAACAATTCCAGAAGTGACGGTTCCTCTAGCAAAAAACACAATCGTCCCAGAAACAAGAGATGAACAAGCATTTTCCATAAGCCTTGGAAAATCAGACGAGCAAGTATTGGATAAAAATGCCGAGACACAGTCAGGTTGCATACCGCAAAAAATATTAGTAGAATTAAATGAAACGTCAGAAATTACACGGTCATCTCATAATATGGAAGCTCCGGGTACAGACTTTGATGACCAAAACACTACCGATCATGGTGATTTTCCACTTGATTATTTCCCAGTAGAAATCGAATATCCCAACCAAGACAATGACATTGACTTTTTGGGTGGATCCTCGTCAGTGCCATCTTCTTTAATGTTGGACAGCAGTATAACAGGAGTACCGCCGGAGGAAGATTATGTTGGGATGAACCACTATGGACGCTTTACTCCATTTGCAATAGCTCCATCTTTCATACTCCCAGTGTCGGCTACTAGATCTCAGTTCCTGACCAATGGGGATTATTATCACAACATTAAAGATAAATCAGCTTCCCCAAACCCTGAGCAGCATTCTCCCAAACTTCCCGAAGAAGACAATAGTCAGGAAGATGCTTCTCGCAAAGAAAAGGACTCAAACAAATTGAATAATGGAAATATTTCACTAACAACAACAACTTCTGGTGAAACTGTACCATTGGGCGATTCTGATCCAAATAAAGACGAAAACACGATGGAATTGGCTCATGCATATTACTCTAGTCAGAATCCAAATTATATTAATCCATACACCCAGTTTTATTCTGGAAATCCATATTCTGGGTTCTTCCCACCATTTCCATATGGAATGCAACAGCCAGAGTTTCCTCAAGGTAGTGAACCATCATATGCCTACGATGAACTGTTTCCTCAGGGAGAAGTTGACGCTGCCTACCCAATCCCGTCTGAGTCAAACTGGAATTTTCTTCCCTCACAGGCTATGCAGCCGCCTTCAGCTTATCTACCCAAAGGCTATCCATCAAATTTTAGGAAGACCCCTTTGTCTGCAAGAGGATCATTCATTCCTGTTCCATCAGGTAATTGGCCACATGTAGTTTCTCCTTATACACCAAGGGGTCCATCTGCTGCAAATTATAGTGGCAATACAATGTACACTCAACAACAAGCGCACTCAAGATGGAAACAAGTTCAAGCTCACCAACAGTCGCTTTCAGCTTCCAAAGTATTCATAAAAAGACCTAACAAAATTGTCAAACCAAAGAGTAGGTCTAATTCATCCAAAAAAGATGAAACATCAAATGCAAATGTTAAAACAAAAGGAACTTATGATAATATTCGGACAAGCTTTACTCAGGATTCTGTTACCAATGTTAACACAGATATAACTTTGAATCAAATCAAAGACAATAACCCTATTGAAGGGGAAACAGATAAAGTATTTCAGGAATCTACAATTCATGATTCGGATTCAGCGGATTAGCGTTAGATAGGCCGTTCTAATTTTATCATAAATGCTTTCGCCAGGAAATATTTGCTATTACATGTTATACCAACAGGGAGGGAACTCCCCAATGTAATATTATCATTAAATACTCTATAAAATCGTTGCATATATACACCACAATATTAATCTACTCAAATACCTCTTCAGGATTTTCATTTAAATATTGTTCCAAAGACAACTGTCTAATTTGGTTTAGTAGAGACTCATCCTGAGCCAATTCCAACTGAGATAATTCTAAATCACGCTCATTTATTAACGACTTGACATTCTCAACGACATCTGTGGATATCTTTGGATCTTCTGAGAGGGGCGGAAGTACATCGAAATCAAAGATTTGATTTTCTGTCCAAATCTTTTGAGGAATTGCAGCCATTGTTGAGGATTCTTCTGATAGAATTGAAAACCTTAAGAGATTGACTGGTAAATTATCAATATAAAATGGGTTGGTATTTTCATGGGCACATGGCTCGGCCTCTGTCATTGTATCAATATTTCCAGAATCAAATTGGTTAAATAGTTCGAGAAGATTCTCTTTCAAGAAGTTCAACTCAAGTGGTTCATTCCATATTGCTGAGAATCTAGTCAAATAACTCGTTGTTTCCAACTTGATTGCTGCATCTCCCTTTAAAAGCTCTAGCTGTTTGAGACTCGACTCTCCCAAAAGTTTTTCAACATATAGCTTATAGAGTGATTTTGAATGATATTTGAACACTTTTTTTAATTCCTCTTTGGCACTATTCAAAAGCCCCAAGCGCAGATAGCTCAATACTGTACCAAGACCTATTCCAAGCGTATACCATTGTCTGTAGGTTGTAACCAAAGTGGATTTGGAAAGGTCTATCAGGTAGTCATACTGTCCACTTAATATTAGGTAATGATCCATAAAATACCGACAGCCAAGAGGATCTTCCAATGGGCTCAAAGACCATAGCACTTTAATCCACTCAGCAGCTGTTGCAATAACACCTCTTTGGGCTAACGATAACACATATCTAAAAACGGCCAAGTAAAACTGTCTGTTGTAAAAAAAAATGTAAGGAAGCTGACAATCCACAGAATTGAACTTGACACCAACACGTAAAGCACGATCAAAAACAAAAAGAGCTCTTTGGATTAAGCCATTTGTATTGGATTTGTCACCCTGTCGGATTAGGATTAAAGCAACTTGCAAAAGACCTGGAATGTGATAGGGGTACTTAGAGGATATCAAACTAATTAGGGCTTCATGATCAGGGTGTAAGACCACAGAGACATAAAACTCAGTCATTTCCTTTCTATTTTTATCGTCGTCTGCAGCTTCAAATTTGTAAAAGTTGATATATTTGCACCAATTTGAAATGTCCTCGCTAATAACATCCTTCCAGTCGTTGGGTCTCTGCCACATCTGCCATTCAATTAATGTATCTTTGTTAAGAGTTGTCATTAATAATTCACCTCGAGGAGTTGGAATCCAATCGTCTCTGACTTTTGTAAATTGTAACCTATGTGATGACCTTGGCCCATTTGGAACAGTCCTATTATCGTTTCCTCCCCAGTTCCTCACTAACCTCTTTAATCGCTGGATTTGCTTGAGCTGTTGTGGCGAAACATGAGTGGTAGTCATAGAATCAATATCCTGTAAGGACTGTGGACTAATATCATCAAACAATAACTTGAATTCGAAATGCGGATCTAATTTCTTGAAATCGTCATTAAAAAATCTTTTTAAATGTTTGAACTGTTTAACTGGAAAACTTTCAAATCCAGCATACTCTCTAGAATCTAACATTTTTCCTTCAATCTCTGAGGGGGTTTCAGGTTGACTTTCCATATCTGAGATTGATTCAAATAAGTCTTGATCATCGCTATCAGAGGGTATATTACCACCCTTTGCCAAATCCTTTTTACGGTAGGTTTGAATCATTCTATCCAGGTCATCCAGATCTGATTCTGCCTGATCTTCCTCCTCCTTTTGAATACTCTTCTTCTTTTTCGCTCTTTTTCTGTTTTGCTTGTGTTTTTGGGATTTTGAAGGAAGAGCAATCTTCTGTGAAGTACTTGGAGTTTCTACCACATCATCTTCAGAACTGATTTCGTCCTCCTCTTCATTACCATCGTCAGCACGCATTAAGTCAAAAATGTTAGCCGGCTTTTTCGCAGCCTCAACGGTTGGCTTTTGTACATGTCGAGAAGATTCCGTGTTGCCGTTGCCGCTTATAATGGAATTAATCAAATCGTCATCATTTTGTAGCTTTCTCAATGCTCTAGAACTCATCTTTAAAAACGGATGGTAAACTTTGTAGAGAACCGATAGCTACAAGTTTTGGACTTTTCTTAGTACTTCCTGCAGACGTCAGCCTGCTAAACCGTTCAATTTATTTTCCATTTTTTGAGTATTATATATTTCAGATGGCTATCTGAAAAATTTTAGATATGCGATGAGCAGGAATAAGAGTGGCATTTTAAAGAAGTCTCGAGGTTTGAAGACTTTCTTGACCTACCATATATATATATCAACAGGATAGAATTTGAGAAATGAGCAAAACATCGAGAAAGCAGAAGTTGAAGACTAAGGATTTCCAGAGGAAGAAGCTGAAGGTTGGAAAGGTGCCTCTGAAGGCCAGCAATGCCACAGACACCTCATTTGTAGCCAAGACAATTGTTGTGAAGGATCAAAAACTAGATAATAGTGGTAACAAAAGCAACCTCGAGAAGCTATCGCTCTTAAAGCACCATAATTCTACAGTACGAAAGGAAACACTTCTCCACTTCATCAAGTTAATCCCAAAGATACATAGATCGTCACTGATGACTCCATTAGTGGCCAGAAGTATCCCTCTAATGTGTGACGACTCGAAAATGGTCCGCTCCTCGTTGATGGAATTGTTTGAGGAGATTGGAAAGTATGACGCTCAGATTTTGCGCCTGCATTGCAAGGCCCTGCTGCTGTACACCAACATGGCAATGACCCACATTGCTGGCAACATACAGCTGGACTCATCTGAGTTCCTGCAAATTCTCTTAAAGTATATCGGAGAGGAAATGTGCCGACAGGCATGGGTGAAACTGATGAACGGCGTGATGCATCTGCTAGGCTGGGACAGCGTGCAAAACTCGTCGGCAAACGTCGTGCGGTCCAGGAAAAATAATACACAGCATATGAAAACTCATCTGAAGGCGCTGTTCAACCTAATCCAGCACGGCTGCACACTCTCGTCAATACCAGAGGCGGAAGAGCAATGCGAGCGGGGGAATCCGTTTCTCATAGCGTCATTTCCACGTCCCTACGACAACCTGACCCTGTTTGCGAAGACGCTGAGCAAGGACGGCGAGAAGAGCTATCAGGACATGGGCGACCGCCAGATGCTTCTCAAAGAGAACTACTTCGACAGAATCTTGGGCCAGACCAAGATGCAGATCAAGGACGGCGGCGAGTGCGGCCGTTTGGCGAACAACCTGCTGCAGCTGCTAGAGGCATGCTAGGCAAGAGGTCACGTCAGACGGAGCCAGCGGAGCTTCGCAGATCTCTATTATGTAGTGTTGGTTTGTAAGACACCTTGTAGCTGATAATAAAATTGGCTGGACGTTGCTCTCTTGAGACCGTTCCCTTGAGAGCAGCCCAAAGAACAATTGCATGGGGCACCCTGCGCTGTGGATTTTCAGCCAATAAATGTGGCGGCATGCGTCCTATTCAGACTGCTCCTACCGCAAAGGCCCGGTCAGTCGCGCCTGCGGCGACCCAGCAGTTCTCACGACCACGTCTCTTGCGCAGCAGTTCTCACGACCACGTCTCTTGCGCAGCAGGCCAGAGCGTGCGGCTTGTTGACACGCCGCAGCGTCCCTCTCGCCTGCAGGCCCGGCCCGTCATAGACCCGCGCGTATTATGGCCGGGCCGTTTCTGGACAATGGTAGTTGTCTGACTGCCGTTGGGCATGCCGCACATTCTGGCTCTGCAACATCGGGCGCGTCGTAGCCACTGAAGTTTCCGACGGACGTAGACTCAGCGTAACGTAGCCAGAACCGTCTTGAAACTATACGCACAGAGTCGTAGTCTCGCCCAGCGTTGCAGAGCGTTGCAGAGCGTTGCAGAGCGTTGCAGAGCGTTGCAGAGCGTCGTACAGAGTCAAGAGTTCATGTACCCACGCTTAAAGCACCGACGCCAAAGCTCTATGGACGTGTTACAACGCCGCCGTGGGCCAACAGTTGAGCTGAGGGCAGGCGATAGCAGTGACTACTGGATCCGCCCATCCACAATCCCGATGTCCCCTGCAACACTTTGTAGGCATGTGGGCTGATGTGCAGCCCCTGTTTGCCTTATGCCTCTCGGTCACACACTGATAGGCCGCCGTCCTTGTCCGCCAGTTGAGCCGGTCCAGAGTAAAAGTGCTGCCTCTGAAGCCCACCGGCGTTGGACATGGTGTGCTTGCCGGTGCCCCTTATTTGCCCGTGCGGATCCTTCCGGAGGCCCAGCAGCCTCCAACCCAGAAATAATTTCGGTTTCTGTATCACCGCTGCGCATGCCATAATGCGGCTAGAGATCTTGCGTTCCCATCCACACGTCCGCTCAGCAGCGGGCGTGGCACGCCGCCTCGGTCCGCGTGCGGATAACCGAGTGCTTGCAGTCCACAGAACCTACTGGTTCAGGATTTGTTCTGAGGCGCCGCTCGGCATCGACCGCTGCGAAGGTCTTTTGACCCATGTTCTTTGTCCAACAATAAGGGTGGTGACATTACCGAAATGAGATTTAAAGTTCCACACAGGCCCAAGAGACCTCTGCACAGTGCAGCACCTTGCACGATGCAAAGCTTGCTCCGTCCGAGGCCGGCTATGGCGCCCCAGCACCCACTGACAATCTAAACTATCCGAAGAACAAAGCCTGTAGGCCTTGCATGCCAAGAGCACGACGAAGCAGCGGTGCGGGTCCAACCCTGTAAACTTCTCTGCTGGGAAAGAGAGGAAGAAAGAAACAGGTAGGCGTAACCGGCTGCTGAGAATGCCAGCGTTTCTTCATTCCAAGCTATTAGCGCAGGCCTCTCTCCACGCCTGCAATACCAAAATACCGAGCAGCTAGCCATGTACGTAAGAATCGTATAGACGGCGTATGTTGCTGAGAGCAGGCCAGAGAAAGACGCAAACGTCTGCGGGCAGACAAACTCGCGGCAACGTGTGCACGCAAGACCTATGGAAAAACTAAAGAACCCCAGGGGAAAAAAACAAACAAGCGAGGCAAATGCCACCCGCTAAATTGCTGAAGTGTCACCACTTAGATCTCCGTGGAATCAGAAGACTTCGCGTCCTATAGAATGGTGCTGTAAGATCTCTGCAGGTTGCGGTACCCTGCCATGGACAGTGGCAGATATTTCTCTAGGTGATCTTACGTGGGTAATTCCCAGGGAAGGAAAAATTTTCTGGTTGCTGGTACGTGAATAGAACATGCTTTGTCCGCTATCTTGCAACTAATCTTGGGAATTCTCCAGGGAGCATCTTTTTCTCGGTCATTGTCTTGGTTATAGTCTTTGCTATATATAAACTTCCATTTAAAGGCTTGCTGACTGCCGACACAAGACGGGTGGAGCTAACATTTCAGATCTGAAAATCGGTGACCGAAAAATTTGCTTGCAAACAACCATAGGTGGGAACCGTCGGAAGAGCAGAAAGCAGAACGGTACCATAGGCGAGAGATCATACCCGGCTACCAAGCAAGACTAGAAGGCTACCACCAGACGAAGTCATCGAACGGCTTTTCTGAAGTTGAGCAACAACAGCGTCTTTGATCATTCGTAAAAACACCGGCAGCTAATCGTCAGCTGGAGTCCTAATGTCTTATTACAAGCGCGTCGAGAGCAATGTGCCCAGCTACCCCGAACAGCTCTCTCACAACAGCTCACAGCTGTACATGGGGGACCTGGACGTGTACTGGGACGAGAACGTCGTGCAGCAGATTTGGGCGGCGCTCGGCGAACCCAACATCAGCGTCAAGATGATGTGGAATCTGAACCAGACCGGCGCCAAGATGAACTTGGGCTACTGCTTTGTCGACTTTCCGTCGCACCAACACGCCGCCAACGCTCTGATGAAGAACGGCGTGACATTGCCGCAGTTCAAGAACAAGCGGTTGAGGCTGAACTGGGCGTCGTCGTCCTTCCAACCTACAGGGGGGCAACAGCACCAGGGCCAAGCCTACGCGGACAACACCAGTCACGATTTGTCCATTTTTGTGGGCGATCTCGCGCCAAACGTAACTGAGGCACAACTATTTGAGCTATTCCTGACAAGATACCCTTCTACCTCCAACGTAAAGATTGTGTACGACCAGATTAGCAGAATTTCCAAGGGCTACGCTTTTGTAAAGTTTAACAACCCAGTTGATCAACAACGAGCGCTAACCGAGATGCAGGGTGTCTTTCTGAACGGCAGGTCCATCCGTGTCAGTAACACTGGCCACAACCATGGGCCAAACAAAAGTGCCAATTTCAAGACTCAGCATCAAAACAACAACATCCCTCAGTCCCAGTTCCTGTATCCTACCCAGCAACAACCAACTTTGAACACTTTTACGGATCCAAACAATACCACTGTGTTCATTGGTGGGTTGTCATCATTGGTAACGGAAAACGAGTTGAGATCGTACTTTCAGCCATTTGGTACCATTGTTTATGTTAAGATTCCTGTTGGAAAAGGCTGTGGATTTGTCCAATATGTCGACAGAATATCGGCGGAGATTGCTATCGCAAAGATGCAGGGCTTTCCTATAGGAAACTCACGTGTAAGACTCTCTTGGGGTAGATCAGCCAAACAAGCAGCTGCAATGCAACAGGCCATGGCCAACACTGCCCTTCAGCAACAGCAACAGCAACATCATAATGTGCCGTTGCATCAGCCTATGACGCAACAACCAATGCTACAGCAACCTACATATGGATATTTGCCTGGTACTCCAAATATGATGACACCCTCATCTAACTGTGACGAAAATTTATTTCCTGTTCGAAATAATTCGACATCTTCTACGTCATCGACGAACTCTATGTATAATCATGGCAATACTTCGACCACTCCTGCAGGCTTGTTACCAGGGTACAAAAATGTGAATTACGCTAGTTTTCCCTCGACTGTATCAGGATTTCAGAATACCGCCTTGAACAACGGTTCTGACTATTTTACTCATCAGTTAGTTACCAACAACACCAAACAATTTGCAGTCCAGACTCCAAATAGCATGATATCTGGCCACGAATCCACACATACAACACCAAATGGTGCATTCTTAACTGGAATGCAACCTAGTTTTACCCCCCAGGCAAATTCTTCACAGATCTATGTTCAAGGTATTGATTCATTTGCCAACGACAGAAAGTCTTCTATTGATAGATTAGAAAATGGAAGTAACGGATTTGTTTTTGCCTAAGATTCCAAGGGACACAAATATAAGAACACTGGTTGTTTTTATTAATGCTTTATTTCTTCTGTTTTTCTGCTACAACATATCATACTTATTCCTTAATACGCGCCAAAAATACGTGATTTGATGATACATTTACCTTTTAATTCGATTGGGATTTGCATTTAACTTTAATATAATAGTGACTGGTTAAAATATTACAATATCACAATTTCATTATATGCCTGGGTTCAATAGGAACATTTTTTTCCCAATTTTTTTTAACAGATAATGAACTATTATGCACCATTCTTACAGGGAGACATATTCCCAATTAAATTTTTGTTAGTTTTACGGCTTTTACATTAATGTCAGCGACAACCTAAGTCAGAGACCAAAACTTCCCTTTTTATGTCGTTGTATCAAATTAGAATTTATCTCTAATGGAAGAATTTTCAAATCGGAAAGTACAACTTAGCTCAGCATATTGGTTCTGTTAAGTTGATCTTAAGCAACATGTTTTAATTTTTGTTTGTTTCCATCAGTTTATCTTAAGTTTTTTTTTTTATTTCAAGTTTGTTTCGTACTAATAACATAATATGGTTGCTAACTTGGATGCAAATGGTTTTTAATGGGACTAGTGGCATACCATGAACTTTTAGGTTGTTCACTACCGTATTTGATTCAAAGTCTGCTTCGCTTCATGTACTACTACTTTATTTATATGGGCTAAAAATTACCTCTAACAGTAGTACTGTACTATATACTGCATAAGATGTGCTCCTCACAACTAATAGTAAAGACGGCACAAGAAATGATAAAGGCAAACAATTCCTGGTTTTCATGCTGTGGGTTTCAGATTTATGATGTCTGCAAATGCCTGTATTTCCAAAGTCAATGAATGAGCATTTAACAAATTATCATCTTAAAACATAGTGCACTTTATGCAAGTATATATAACAATAATAATATTATACATATTAAAAAAAATATCATATATATTGTTGAGGGTAAAGATGACGTTACAAATACATTTCAAAGAACCGCTAATTAGTAACCAACTGGAGTTGTAACATGTCTAACATGAAAATATTTTTTTCTAAATATCAGAATATTTGTTTGCGTTCTTGATAAATTTTCAACCTTTTACCACTGTTCTTGAATTAGTTTTATGCTAGTGATTTTTACGGAAGGTAGCAGATCGATGACAGGATGTCGAGAAATCGCAAAGTAGGGAAGCTAAATTGAATTCTAAAATCTTCAAAAATTTTGAAATCCAAACATATCAATATTGAAACGAAACAGAACAGTTCTATTCAAAGCCCTTTACTAGATTTTCCCCCACAAGGAAATCTTTCCATGGAACAAAGAAAGACCTTTGCATAAACCTTATCAGTATGTGTAGATGATATCCAAGCCCTAAAAGAAAGACTTCCGGCATATCGAACATCTTATCCGGCTCTAGGAAAATTATAAAGACGGCCAGAGCGATAGCTCTTGTCAAGTCTTCGGCAAACTACAACTATTATATTCTGGACGGAAAGACACCAGAAGATTATTACGATATTAAATTGATTATTTAGTTTACATATCTCATCTTCGTCTATAATCGTGCAAAGTCAATTTATCTCTCATTGCATTATTAGGCAATAATTTACATATGCAAAGCACATGATTCAATTTACCCAAGGCGTCTATTCAAAACGAAACTATTTGACTATATCGGGAAAAAATGAAAAGTTTGCAATATAATCTTATATTCAAATTACCATGAATATTCTATAAATTCCAGACCAGACACACAATGTGAAATGTAACACTAGCTTAATGACGGAGATCAAAATATAGATACCTGTACATATAGAACAATCACGTGGTGTATACCCTTTACCTGTTTGTTCTCTTTACCCTGCTTTAAGTGTTTTAAAATCGTGTTGGTTGTTTGGAATGTTTGTAGGTCCTCCAGTGGCGACAGCAGAAAAATAGATTAAGTCTGCTTCATGTCCCTCTTATAATAGAGAACAGTAGTTATTTTGGAGCAAAAACAGATAAAATAGAAACGTTACGAAATTTTAAATCAGCATACCTGTCTCCAGCATAACGTGGCTATCCAATGCTACATCTATAGATAAAGATTAGAAAGCTTTGATTGTTGAAATTTATGTGGTTGTAGTAGTAAACAGAATTGTTTACCATGAACAGAGGAAAGATAAAGCGAAAAGCGGAAGACAATCTCTCCAGTTATGATAAACTGGTGGAACTGAAATTTAGATACGAGCAGTTGACAAATGAACTGTTTCATTTGAAGGAATTCATAAGTTTGATAGAGTTTGACCCAACTTACAGAAACGAAAACGAGAGTTTTTATAGATTTGTCAAAAACGAGCAACAATCATTTGTAAAACTCGAGAACCATTCTTTGAAAGAAGATGATGAGGTAGATGTCACACATACACCCAAGGTACGAAGGCGACAATTGAGGACAACTACCAGAGTACCTTCAGAGGCGAAAATTGATACTATCCCCGAAGCTATACTAGAAAATGAACAAACTACACAAAAAGTCCACGAAAAGTTTCTTGCATTGCAATCAAGTTTAGAAAATGCTAACTCTGAACGAGGGTCCAGGTTAAAACCTGTGCAAAAAAAATCCAAGAAAAGGCCATTGAGTAAGCCAATCAAAACGGATAGTAGAAAGACTGTTGAGCCTAGTAATCCCACTCCTTTAAAAAATAAATTGAAAAAGCAGAAGTCTTCTTTAAAAATTGAATCGGAAGATGGAATTCCAATGCCAGATATTAAACTTGAAAGCAAAAAATCAATCAGTCATGATGACCAAAGCCTGCCAAAATCGAACCCTTCTTTGATTCCGGAATTGTCACAACAACCAACAGATGTAGAGGATGATTTTTACTTTACTTCATCAGAAGAGGAAGAATATACACTCTCTAAGAGACAAAGGAAACGACCTAATATTCAATTATTTGTAAATCCACCAAAACAAACTGTTACGAACCCAAAGCATGTTGTTAAACCAGAATTTGAAAGTTTAAGTAATTACTTGGACTCTTTCAAATTACTAGATGACGATGTGACTGGTGAGGAATATAACCAATATGTTGCTGATCAGAAAAGAATACTGGACACTATTAAGAGAGGTCTTTCAAATGGAGCTTTAGTGTATGATGAAGAGACAGATTCATTACAACCCATTACCACTAAAGATGCAAGCTTAGTTCAAACAAATAAACCCGATCCAATAACTTACCTTTACAAGGAGCAAAGTCAGCAAACTCATTGGAACTATTTACTAACACATGGCACTCAAATGAGCAAGGTATTTCAAAGTAACCGACGTTCGAGAATATCTAGAGCAAGGAAAGTTTCCCAAATGATTGAACAACATTTCAAGCATGTTGCTGGGGCGGAAGAAAGAAAACAACGAGAGAAAGAAAAACATAAAAAGACTCTTGCTAGACTTGCGATACAGGCAGTGAGGAAAAGATGGGCTTTGGCTGAAAAGGCATACAGAGTGTTGAAAAAAGATGAAGATGAACAATTGAAGAGAATCAAAGGTAAAGAGCATTTATCTAAAATGCTGGAACAAAGTACTCAGCTATTAGGAGCACAACTTAATAAGCCTATTGAAGAAGACGTGAGTGAGGAAGAGTTATCAATTGGTTCAGATAATGCAGCGGACGTTGCTTCCTCTACAAATGATGACTTCCTAACATCATCAGATGAAGACAACAGTACAGATAATGAAACCAATAAAACATCGCAGATGTCGGAAGAGGTGACGACACCTGAAGAAGATGATACGAAATTAACACTGGAAGAGTTACGAAAAAAATATAAGAATATAAGTGATATTTCAGATGGTTCTGAGGATGAGTCTAATATAGTTAATGGGAATAGCTCTGAAGTTTCTGAAAATTATAATGATATGAAAAAAGAATCTTCTATAGGTTTAAGTGCATTGATTAATGGTCAGGAACTTGAAGAAGGAAGCAAAGGTTCATCTAGTGATAACGAAAGTTTCACTATGTCGGATGAAAACTCTTCCTCTGACTCCGATGATGAGATGAATCTTTCTGAATCATCAGATGAAAGTAACCACAATTCGGCTGCTGCGGAAGAAAATTTAACTGATGAGCAAAAAGAATCTGGAAATATAAGAAGTTGTAAATCCCAAGAGAAACTAGAGGAAATGCGTGATAAGAACAATACTTCTGAAGACCAATTATCTGTGGTTGATGTTCCTGTCCCTAGCTTGTTGAGAGGAACGTTAAGAATCTATCAGAAACAAGGACTGAATTGGTTGGCTTCTCTCTATAATAATAATACCAATGGTATCTTGGCTGATGAAATGGGTTTAGGTAAAACAATACAAACAATATCTTTATTAGCGTATTTGGCTTGTGAGAAGGAGAACTGGGGTCCACATTTAATTGTAGTACCCACTTCAGTTTTACTAAATTGGGAAATGGAATTCAAACGGTTTGCACCTGGCTTTAAAGTTTTGACTTACTATGGCTCACCGCAACAAAGAAAAGAGAAGAGAAAGGGTTGGAACAAGCCTGACTCCTTTCATGTCTGCATCGTTTCATATCAGTTGGTAGTTCAAGATCAAAACTCTTTCAAGAGAAAAAGATGGGAGTACATGATCTTGGATGAAGCTCATAATATAAAAAACTTTAGGTCTACGAGATGGCAATCATTATTAAACTTCAATACCAGAAGAAGATTACTTTTAACTGGTACTCCATTACAGAATAATATTGCGGAACTATGGTCATTATTGTATTTTTTAATGCCACAAACAATTACTGATGGTAAAAACACTTCTGGCTTTGCAGATTTGGATGCATTTCAACAATGGTTCGGAAAGCCGGTCGATAAAATTATAGAGACAGGGGACACTTATGAGCAAGATGCTGAAACAAAGAAGACAGTTTCCAAGTTACATCAGGTGCTTCGTCCATATCTACTTAGACGTCTGAAGGCAGATGTTGAAAAGCAGATGCCTGCAAAGTATGAACATATTGTTTATTGTCGTCTTTCAAAAAGGCAAAGATTTCTATATGACGATTTCATGTCCCGTGCTCAAACTAAGAAAACACTGGCTAGTGGGAATTTCATGTCAATAGTTAATTGCTTGATGCAGCTAAGAAAAGTTTGCAATCATCCTGACTTATTTGAGGTTAGACCAATCTTAACTTCGTTTTGTATTGACGATTCAGTAGTCCATGACTACACAACGATGAACAACTTCATATTAAAAAAATTTCAATTAAGGAACGAGCTCGAAACTGTTAATTTTGATACAATGAACCTAATATTTACTCGTAACGATATCAATTATACTACTCTTGAAGCTGCCTCGATTTCGTTATTAAATTGTGTTTCCAATTTTGCATCAGAAATAAATGCTTTGAGAGAGAAATATAAAGATATTGGTACAGAAGCGGACTTAGACTTCCAAGATGCCCAGAAATATTTCAAATATTTTTCCCATATTAAATTTCTGAGACTGATAGACTCATTGGAGTTTACTCGATACATCAATGATCTAAGATGCAAAAAGAAGCCAGTTTACGGAGATAATTTGATTAAATTATTGGATATTCATCGAGAGAACTGGAACGTGAATAATTCTTTGGGGGATTTCTTGAAGCCGCTACAATCACGTTTCTTGACTCATAAAGACCTTATTGACAATTTCGCTGTTTTAACCCCTAAAGTGGTTACATTAGATCTCAGAGAAATGGTTTTGGGCTTAGATGCTGATAGTGAAGTTGATAATAGTTCGAAGCAAATGGCTACAAATGTATTTAGCGGAATGGAAAACCCATTTCACCACCTACAGACCAAAATGACAGTTGCTTTTCCAGATAAGTCTCTATTACAGTATGACTGTGGAAAACTACAGAAACTCGCAATATTACTACAACAACTTAAAGATAATGGGCATAGAGCATTGATTTTTACCCAAATGACAAAGGTTCTAGATATTTTGGAGCAATTTTTAAACTTCCACGGTTATTTGTATATGAGACTTGATGGTGCAACAAAAATTGAAGATCGTCAAATTTTGACAGAAAGATTCAATAGTGACTCGCGTATAACTGTTTTCATTTTATCGAGTAGGTCTGGAGGTCTAGGTATCAATTTAACCGGTGCTGATACTGTGATATTTTATGATTCTGATTGGAACCCAGCAATGGACAAGCAATGCCAAGACAGATGTCATAGAATTGGACAAACCAGAGATGTCCATATTTACAGATTTGTAAGCGAGCATACAATCGAGAGTAACATTTTGAAAAAGGCCAATCAAAAAAGACACCTGGACAATGTCATCATCCAAAAAGGTGATTTCACAACTGATTATTTTAGCAAACTTTCTGTCAAAGATCTACTTGGATCTGAGGATCCTGAGTATTTGACGGACGACAAGCCACTATTAGAAAACGGAGAAGCGACGAAGGATCCGAGAAAATTTGAAAAACTCCTTGCCCAAGCGGAAGATGAGGATGATGTCAGAGCTGCCAATTTAGCTCTAATGGAGGTTGAAGTAGATAACAATGATTTCACGGAGGATGAAAATGGAGCCGGAGAAAATACTCGGAAATCAACTGACTCTATGGCTGCAGAAGACGAATATGAGGGAACAGGCCATGTTGAGGAGTACATGATTAAATACATTGCCAATGGTCATTATGCATAAAATATAGATTAGAATTATGTAAATAATCCTGAATATAGAAAATAATTCGTATAAGACAACTGGATGGAATGTTAACTGGAACACTTGGTCCAGAAGAAGTCGCAGATTATTATCCAATCAAACTGCGTTTCCTGCCCCGTAAGCGTACTTCATCGAACCTTTTTAAGATATCTTTCAGTTTTTTAGCACCATTTTGACCATTAGAATTGAAAACTTTGCAATAGCCTTGTAAGATCCAATTATTGTATTCTTTCGCATGTGAGGAATGGGTGCTTATTATGGCTCTTTCCAACACGTACAAATCGACTCCCTTATCCTCAACCATAGAAGATATCGATGCCAAACCAAAGTCTATTAGGTATGGGACCCAATCCAAATCGTTTTCTTTCGTTCTATGCAAAACAATATTGGAACTTGTCAGATCGCCATGGCAGTAGTCGTTCAAATGTAGAAGACCAATTTGTTTTCCAACGTTCTCAAGTGTCAACTCCACTTCTTCAGAAAGAGGATCATTATCACCAACGGCATTTGACCATAGATAGTTCTTTAAGTTACTGTAACCGGCCCCATCGGCGAGGTCTTCACCGAGATACTCCAGCCATATACATCCATTGTATGGATCGGTAGCGATCAATTTAGGTACGTTTATTCCTTCAATAAGATACAATTTCACTAGCAAACGAGATTCACTCAGGGTGCGATGCTTTGTTAAAGAGTTGTCAATTGATGGATGCCGATACTTTTTTGCTGGCCTATATTTGATGATGTATTTCTCTTCGCTCTGGTTGATCAGATAAGGATGAATTGAAGTCTCAAACACTACTGCCTCGGCGCCTTGAGAAACCAATTTTATGGGTACATTTACCAGATACTTAGAGACCATATCAACAATATCCTGTGACATTTTCAATGTTGTTGTATGCTTTTCCTCGTCTTTTTCATCATCTTACGGTGCCCATCGGATTTGGAAGAACTCTCTTAATATTGTAATTTACACACAATGAATCAGGTGCCAAGGGTGCACACAGAGATAAAACATTGAAATACAAATGTACAGCTCCAAGATACCTGAAATGAGTGTCAATCGGTTTAAACATATGCAATTATATTTTGTTGATATATATATATAAATAGAGACTTCAAAACATAAAGTTCAAGTGCTTTTCTACTATAGGGTCGGACAGCCAAGCTTTATAAGATCTTCTAAACTTCAAGAGCGGCTTAATGTGATATCCACCATCATCCAAGACAACATTAAAATCGTCAAACGATCCGTTCAGGTATTTTAATTTATCGATTAGTTTACCAATCTGATACTGTAAAATCTCTTGATTGCCGTATGTGATCTGAATGTCTGTAGAATTGACTATGCGTAACCAAAGCTCAAAATCAAACTCCTGTTCAATATTGATAAGAGAGTTCCCCGGTCTATCTACTTGGTATAAAGCCGCAAAAAACTGCAAATTTTCTAGGGTGATTATGTCAAGCGGTGATTCGTTGCGCATCAAGAGTATCTCCTCTGCGTCAGATATGGAGATGTTCACCCAGGGGCTGATCAGCAACACTTTTTTTGGCATAGGTTTATGGAGAAGCTCAAGGTTCATAAGCAGTTGAAGAATTAAGTGTCCGCCTGCGGAGTCTCCCATCAATATGATGTTGTCGCAGCCATAATGTTCCTGTAAATGCAAATAAGACGCAAGCGCCTCCAAACTTTGAGTTGGATACCCCATAGAGGATGAATTGGACTCAATTACCGTATAATCTGGGATACAAATTGCCAACCTTGGGTTGTACCTCGTCAGGAACCAGAGGTACGGAAGGGAAGTCGGTAGCAGCTTTAGCTGATAGCCACCACCATGAAAATATATCAGGATCGGGTCTGCCTCAGGAATAAAGTCATTAGGACGATGAAACCAGATTAGACGAGTCTTAACCGAGTCCTTATGTAGTTTTGCTGAGATCTCATAGCGGTCAAGTTCTCCAATGTTTAGCAATCGGTGTACATGTTCATCCTCTTTGTTCGTAAGGTTCTTGAAACGAATACAGTTGTTGATGATCACTGTCAATCGGTTAAGAATCTTCACATAAACCGGCTCAATTGTGGATACCATAACTTCCTTGATGATAATCCTTGCCAACATTTCAAAGTTAAGCGATCTTTCGTAGTTAATCTTGAAATGAATCAATTGATAGGCAAACTTAAAAGGAAGAATGACGAGCAGCCTTAAGATTGCCCAGACTGCGTATATGTCCATAGCGGTCTAGATTAATCATATATTTGCAATTGTTGTATACTTATTATGTACTCAATATGGATATATCCTGCGCGATATTGCTAATCTTGTGTTTTAATACTAAGACCTTTTACAGTGTTCCAGAGACGATGGGACTCACTTCCAGTTTTAAAGCAAGCATCACGTGTGCTGAATGTGAGGCGACGTAAAGGTAACTTAAAACCTTCCTTTGGAACTATATTTACAATTATTCACGTATATGAGATTACATATCTCTTTGTCTAAGTTAAATATATGCCCTCTCAAGCCTTTCTATCATCAAAATTCAAGCTTGTTTGCCTCCGTATGCTTTTCTCAACTCTTCGATCTTTTTCTCATCGATACGTTGGAACAGGTATTCAGCCTTACCAATGTTGTGGCCGCCGAGTATGACTAGCTCAAACTTGTCCATAATTCTAAGTTCTGGCGCATTCAGCATTTTGTACACCTTTTCGGATGTCTCAGGCATAAATGGCCCGATGAGGGCTGCAACATTGTAGATAATATTCAATCCAACGCCCACTACAGCATCTGATTTCAATGGGTTCTCAGAAAACAAGGTGTTGTCTAGCTTATTTTCTTGCAAAAATTGGTTACCCCGAGCACTGAGACTCATAGCAAGTTCCAAACCGCGTCTCTCATGGGCCAATTCCATTTCTGAGGTGTAATTAGACAAGATCTCATTAATGTCTTGCGTTAGTTTACTATAGTTTTCAATCTTACTAGCATCATACTGTGGAACCACACCATTATATTTTGCGTTCACGAATTTGATCAACCTATTCACAAAATTGCCCAAATTTGCCAATAATTCGCTGTTATTCTTGGTCATGAATTCATCCCATGAAAAGTGCGAATCACTAGATTCAGGTCTAACCGAGGCAAGATAATACCTCCAAACACTTGGAGGAATTCCAGAATCCTGTGCGTTATTACCAAAAACACCAATACCTCTACTCTTGGAGAACTTTCCACCTTCATACTGCAAATACTCTGTAGTATTTAAATGATGTAGCATGGTCCAATTATCTTTAGTACCAATTTGAGTACCAGGGAACACAACAGTGTGGAATGGAACATTGTCTTTACCCATAAACTGATATAGTTTGACGTCCTCTGGGTTTTTCCACCATTTTTTCCAATCGTCCATGTAATTGGCAGTGATGGAAACATATCCAATTGTTGCGTCAAACCAAACATATAACACTTTGTCCTCATACTTCTTCAATGGAACTGGAGTACCCCAAACAAGATCTCTAGTAATACAACGTGGCCTTAGTCCTTCCTTTAACCATGACTGGGTGATTGTTTTGGAATTCTTAGACCAACTACCCTCAACTGATCTTTTTTGGAACCAATCGTTCACATCTTTTTCGAGTTTATCCAAAGAGAGGAAAACATGATCGGAATATCTGATTTCTGGAGTTGCATTGTCCAATTTACAACGTGGATTGATTAACTCAAATGGATCCAGTAAAGCACCACATTTGTCACATTGGTCACCTCTGGCATCTTCATAATGACATTTAGGGCATTCACCTTCAACATATCTATCAGCTAAGTAAGCTTTATGCACTGGACAGTAGAGTTGCTTCATCGAATGTTCCTCTAAAAAATTGTTAGCATGCAACTGCATAAAGATATCTTGGGCTATCTCTGTTTGTTTTTCGGTTGTAGTCCTCCCAAAGTAATCAAAGCCTATTTGAAACCATTTATAGACCTGACTATGGATCTCATGGTACTTATTACATAGCTTACGAGGAGTGACACCTTCTTCTAAAGCTTTGGTTTCTGTAGCCGTACCATATTCGTCAGTACCACATATAAATAAAGTGTTATATCCTCTCGACTTACAGTAACGTGAAAATATATCGGCTGATAAGACACTACCAACAATGTTCCCCAGATGAGGAACGTTGTTAACATATGGTAGAGCTGAGGTAATTAAAATGTTTCTCTCCCCTTCCTTTGGTACAATTGGGCCTTCAACCTTTTCAACTGTAAATCCAGTTTCAATATTCACAGCTCCTGTATTTTTCAAATTGCTAGTAGTACGGGAAGTATTTTTTTTTGCCAAGGAAATAGCTTTGTTAATCTTTTCTGGAAGTTCTCCAAATTTAGTTTCAATCGCTTTTGGGTCAAGTGCATAAATGTTGGCAAATGTTATTAACGTTGTTGCAGATAAAATCTCTGGCAGTTTATCTAGATATGCTGCAAAACATTTGTTGATGCACTCCTTTATATGTTCTTCTGGTACATTTTCGTGATGTAGTAAATTTTCAAGGGAAGAAAGACTGTATCTGTACTCGTCACTTTCCTGACCTGCAAAATCATTTATGGCATATCTAACAATTGCATTACCATCAAAAAGAGTGAATCCGTCTTTAATTAAAGCAGTGCCTTTAGATTCATCATTTATGGTTAGTTTTAGATCTTTAGTTGCATATTCAATAGCAAAAGCAATCTTCAGATTATTTGAAAATTGTAAAGGAAAACTGTGCGTTTTCAGTTTATCAAATGAAACTTTGACTAACATTGTTGCTTTATATGCGAACAAAATAACTGAAGTTTACTGGTTGATGCTGGGCTATAGTTTCGAAATAATGCTAATATTTTGTATTAGTCACTGCACAATCTGCATATAATTCTTAATGTTCAATACTTGAAAAATTTTATCAGATCACGTGAATGGGGTTTCTACAGAACACATGGTGTCTACTAATATAAACTAGCAATGTAGGAAATAAAGCTTTAAGATTACTGATCACAGCCAACAAAGCTTCTTCAAACACTACCAATATAGCTAAAATAGCCAATTTATATAAAATA
Organism: Hagleromyces aurorensis; assembly: GCA_030705145.1. Lineage (NCBI taxonomy): Eukaryota > Fungi > Ascomycota > Saccharomycetes > Saccharomycetales > Saccharomycetaceae > Hagleromyces > Hagleromyces aurorensis. The sequence continues at coordinate 26,315 of JANIWU010000045.1, read as the reverse complement.
TTTGTCCATTATAGGAGAGGTCTATATGTTAGTATATGAATTTAGTAATTCATGATCAGCAGCCAAATGGCTGGTAAATGGAGTCATTAATTGTTCTGACTAATTATATCTTAAGGTTTTGGATATTCTTAATGCTTTGTATCAGATATAGACTTGAAGTTAGATATTATACACACCCTCCCAATGGTAATCTTTGCCATTACTTGAGTGACCTCTTCAAACAGTTCACAGGTCATAGCAGGAAATATAGTTGGCAAGTAAAAGTAAAAGCGTCTCAATATTGTCCCTTGTGTTTTTTTGGTGCTGGTGTCTTTCCACTTGCACCAATTGTAATATTCACCCTAGGAGGAACAGGGAACCCATACGACTTTGCAACCTTGGCTAAATCGAGTTTGTCGATCTGATAAACTGTCTTCAGCGAATGTGCTGCATATGCCTGCAAATAAGATCTGTAACCGTCCTTAGCTGTCTGGTGAAGGTAGTAGTTTGATTGGATTAATTTTTCCAGCTGGGACTGAACATTTGCAATTTTATTGGTGGGGAATTCATATTCGTTTAGTGGAACCTTCGCTGCTTTCAGATACCTTAGAAATCCAAGTTCATTAGGAGTTAAGAACATCAAAGATTTTCCTTTGCCTTTTGTACCTCTCGCAGTTCTACCAACTCTGTGAATATAATCTCTTGGATCATCAGGAGGGTCAAATTGAATGATCCAGTCCACGGCTGGAATGTCTAAACCTCTAGCAGCAACATCTGTACAAACAAGAATTCCCTTTTCTGCATTACAGAATTCAAAAAATGTATTGGTTCTCTTTTGCTGCTTCTGCTTACCATGTAATTCCAATACTGGTAAGTCAATATAGTTAAGAAGCTCTGCATAATATTTTACAGAGTTACAGGAGGATAAGAATACAATAATTTTCTTCTTCTGATTTCTTTTCAAGAAAGAGAATAGAAGCAAAAACCTTTTATCACTGTCACATACAACATAACCTTGTTCCAGACCATCAGCTGTAGAGCTATCCTTTTCTGAAACCACGTTAATAAATAGAGGTCCCTTCCGTAACGATATTCTGGCAAGATCTTCCACTTTTGTAGTTTGAGTCGCAGAGAACAGCATCGACTGCCTATCTTCATTAGGCAAAATTTTTATAATTTGTCTCATCTCGTCTTCAAATCCAATTTCTAATATACGATCCGCTTCGTCAATAATCAATGCCTTCAAATTCTTGAACACAAATCCTTTAGTGTTCTGTAAATGGTCTAACAATCTTCCCGGAGTTGCAATGAGAAGATTAACACCTTTTACAAGCTTCTCAGCTTCCTGTCTACGGTTAGCTCCGCCAATGACAATACCGAATGTTTGCGAATGAAATTCCATAAGTTCACGAGCAACACCAAAAATTTGTAATGCTAGTTCTCTCGTTGGCGTAATGACTATGACACCTGTACCATTTCTTGGCTTGAATTTCAAAGAATACAACATTTCAATGGCTGGAATCAAGAAGGCTAGGGTCTTTCCTGAACCTGTCTTTGCAGCTCCCAAAACATCTCTACCAGCTAATAAAGGAGGTATCGTTCTTGCCTGAACTGGAGTCATCGTAGTAAATCCCAACTTCTCAATAGCTTTCATAGTTTGATCAGACAACTTGAAATCCTTGAACTCTTTTGCTACATCCTCATCTCCTTTACTTTCCTCCACCTGTAGGTGATTGTTCTGCCTATGAGGTTGAGACTTTTCAATCTCATCGTCATCTCTTGGACGCTTCTTAGATTCTTCTTTTGTGGATACCATTTCCTCAAGAGTCGACAAGAAATCTAAAAAATACCACTTAAAATAATAATAGTAATTAAATGCTTATGACCTTCCTAAAGTGTTATGGTTCGCAAATGCTTCGTCTTTGATACGCTTTCAATTGGGTTCTTTTGTCAAGCTCATCTCATCTCATCGCTAGGTAAAGAAAAATGAAAAAAAATTTGACATTCTGAAAAATAAAGTCGGGTAATTTTTTAGCCCTTCAGGGACTACAATAAAGAGTTCCTGCATTTTTATAAGGATTTACCGGCTGCCAGCTAAGGTATTAGCCAATATGTACCATTTTTAAATAGGATAGCTATACCTCCCAAAGCTTTGAAGAAAATATTATTTATTCAAACTGAAATCAGTTTATTAAGAGACCTAGTACGGAACTAGGCTCAGCATTGAAATGGAAAACGAATGGTATTCCGCTTGGGACGTTCCTGCACTTTATCGGGATGAAGTCAATAACTGTGATGATTGTGTGGGAGGAAGTCCTATTCCAAATTCAGGCATCGTCTGTGGTCCGATATTGCGACTAATTGACACGGATTACAAAGAGTTCCTTTACAAAGGTTCCCTTATGTTGGTCACTAAAAATGGTGACAACGACCCGCCAGAAGTAATGTATTTGAGGGGCAGAATAAAACTTCAAGAAGGCAATGATACATTTTTTGATTCAGAGAAAGAGATGCCATCAAAACTGTTCTTTTCAGATAACATTGGGGATGATACGTTCCAGTTTTATAGATACAATATTGAAATACCTATGATTGGTGAGGAACAGATGGTTAAGTACTCCATCAATGGCAAGCATAAACCCCAATATCGATTTTTTGTTCCCGCAAAAGATGTCGACTTTAATACAATTTCTATTTCTTGTAATGGGTTTTCATTGGCTGTAGATACAACAAAATTTCAAGGTTCTATGTGGTACGACATCCTGACGAAGCATTCAAATATCCATTATAATGTGATTCTTGGAGGTGGTGATCAGATTTATTCTGATCAGATCAAATTATATTCAAAACGGGTTAAAGAATGGCTGGAAACCAGGGATCCGTTTAAGAAACGTAACATGAAAGTGGACAAAGAGTTCCGAAAAGAAATGGATGAATTTTATTTGAGGGAATATATAGAATGGTATGGGTATGGGCACTGGAAAGGTTCTACTCCGAAATCTAAAACGACTCAAAAATGCTTCCCGATCGCTATGTCCACGATCCCTTCCATTAATATATGGGACGATCACGACATTATTGACGGCTTTGGTTCATACTCACATAGCTTGATGAAAAATGAAGTGTTCAGTTCGATTGGAAAAGCTGCATACAAATACTATATGTTGTTCCAACAGCAGGTCAGCATTGAAGAAAGAGAAGCTTATCTTGAAGATCCCGCGTGGATTTTGGGTAAAACTCCTGGTGAATATATAGGCGAAGTTTCGCACTCAATATTTACCAGATTGGGACCTAATATAGGAATTCTTGGTTTAGATTGCAGGACTGAGCGGAAACTAAAAGAAATTGTTACTGAGGAGACGTATCAAATCGTTTTAAAGAGGCTTTATGATGAAACGAAAAAGGCTTCTATAAAACATTTGTATGTGATGTTAGGGGTACCAATTGCTTATCCTAGGTTGGTGATGCTTGAATGGTTGTTTTCTTCAAGGTTACTAGCTCCATTAAAATATTTATCCAGAAAAGGTATCATAGCCAAAGGGTTGGTCAATGAATTTAATGGTGATGTGGAAGTTTTGGATGATTTGAATGACCACTGGTGCGCACATCATCATAAAAAGGAAAGAAACTGTCTAGTTGCAAGATTACAAGATTATGGGTCTAAGTTTGGTGTTCGTGTGACCATTTTATCGGGGGATGTTCATTTAGCAGCAGTGGGCCGTTTAAGAAGCAAATTGCACCGCCACCATACTGCAGACACAAAGAGTGTTCAAAAGGAGAGAGATAACGTTCTAAAGCATCCAGAAAATGATCCTAGGTTAATTTTCAATGTTATATCTAGTGCAGTGGTTAATACACCTCCTCCAGATGCCATGGTGAAGTTATTACAGGCAAAAACACGGATACATCATTTTGATGGGGAAACTGATGAAGATGTTATTCCTTTATTTAAGATAGATACAGATGGTAAGCATAAAAGAGAGTATGATTCATTTCAAAATAAGCGTAATTGGTCTGATTTGATTCCGATGGAGAACGCAATGAAAAACAAACACATACAGGCGATAGCCAAACTTAAAATTGGCGATTACATGGTTCCAGGGATAGTATCTGGACAAGAAATACCTGATTTGGAAAGTCAAACTAATCCATCATACCCTATAACACATGATGGTCTATTAGTCACGATTCATGTCGAAAAAGAAGCCAAAAATTCGAACTCAGAATCCACTGATTACGTATTTCCAATTCCTGAATTACGTATGGAAAATATCACACTGAATCACAAAGGTGTGAAGCACTTAGATTTGGATTAACTTCGGAATTATATATGGTTCAAGAAATTTACTATTAGAATCCCTAACTAGGTAACTTTTAGGTGTTTAAAAAGTACTTGTACGGCCTAGATTCCAGCATAGGAACTATGGAACGTAAAAACGCTATTCATTTGAATACAATGAATTTCATAAATTCCATTGTTATAGGACGTTCAAGGACGTTCAAGGAGAACATTGGAATTACCGTGCCTGTCCAACTTGATGAAACAAAAATATGATTTTTCCAAACGGAACATGCAAGTTCGAAATGAATGATCTTATATGAGGCATGGCAAAGTAAAATATAATTTTTTTCAAAATTCACTTAAATCAAATTTAGTTTTTTACTTCTCTTAAAAGCATATTTAATTTAATTATCCATACAGGTAACCTCATTCAAAGAAACGCGAAGTATCAGCAAATAATAAATCTGAGATCATATGTTATAACCTCAAAGAATAGGTTTTAAACAGATATTTTTCTTGCCTTTCTGCGACCAACATAATTGGGAAACTAAACTTTCAAGAAAAAGGGTGATTGTCATACAGATTAATTGAAAATATTGGTGGATTTCAGATACTTTAAACAAACAATTGTTGCTAGTGAAAAAACAAGAAATATCTAAACTAGCTTTTCCATAATCTTATTTTATTATTGATGTTCAAACAATAAACCCTATATTTGATTGTTATATATGGTGCACAAGTGAAATATCCAAACATTTCTTGCTTGAAGAGCTTGCCAATTCTATTTCATATTTAAAGTGGGTTTTCTGATTAATTTGAAGGATTTTTAAAATTCCCTATTATTAATAGATGACGCGTAACATCATTCATTTCTTATTTCCTAATAGTCCATTTTTCATTGTCTTTAATTACCTGGTATGGCACATCGGTTCTTATATGCAAAGCTGACATGGCACTTCTTCCAGCAAAGCTGTAGATCATTGCAGTGACATGAACCTAAGTTGGACTTGAAGCTTTAATTATACTACACGTCCACACTAATAATTTCTAAATATGTTGGCTACAAACTTGATAAGATGTTAGATGCATATTCCAATAATTAGCTATATAAACAACAGATTAATCAAAACATTGTTCGAAATGATTTGTTCCCTTCGAGAAATGAGCCAAATATTATATTAATATTCATTACAGTACGTTAAGTTTACTGAATAGGAATATCGATCATTCATTAGCTCAACAACGATCATAGCCAATTATATGTAGCCCGTGTAGATTATTGCCCTGACTTCGTTGGTTATAATCACACTACACGTCCACATCAATATCACATGAGATGAACCTGTAGATAATTGCTCCAAGTTCAGGGTTTACGATATTAAACTGAGGGTTAATACTTTAAACTAAATAGAACTTGAATGACAATTGATCGATGATCCTTTGCTATTGGAATCTAGACTACTGTGAAAAGTTTTCACTCTAATTTATATAGTGTGTGGGACCTCGTTCCGCGGCGTCTTATTCGAGAGTTTTAGCTCACGTGGTCAGACTCAGGAACGAGAGTCTACAAACCTCATAAGATGATGGTTGCATATTCCAAGAATTAGCTGTATAACGAGCAGGTTCCTTGAACCATGCTTGAGATGCTTTTGTCACTTCGAGAGAAGGGGCCGATCATTTTATTAATATTCAATACTTTATACTAAGTTTACTGAATAGGAATATCGATCGTGCATTAACACAATAAAGGGCCCAGCCAATTATCTACACGCGGCTATAAAATGCTACGCGTCCTTGATTAACACATTCTCTTTTCAAAAAAACAATCAGATCATTAGCGGTCCTATAGTGTAGTGGTTATCACTGTCGGTTTTGATCCGACCAACCCCGGTTCGAATCCGGGTAGGACCTTTATTTTTGGTAAAAATTGTGGTCTGGAAAATATTCCTAGCTGATTGGTTCAAGTTTCTCCGACAAAAACTCTCCTGTATTGCACCTCACAATAATCTGGAATAACATTTAGGAACAATAAGGAAGGATATCCCTTTCGGTATAAGTTTTAATGTGGTAGTCTATTATATTTTTGTATTGTAAGTAGTAACTTGAGTGTTTTTCATACCCTTTCAGATTACCAAGAAAAAGATCTCAAGGTCCCAGAATAATTTAAGTAGTCGATTTCTTGAGGATCCCAAGTCAAAGATAAGGGTGATATTTTACAACTTCATCAAATTTTAATTAAATAACTCCTACAACGCTAATATTTGGATTTAAGTTATCTTAACCTTAACAAATTGGTTGTCTGAGATCTTAAATCACGAACATGATATCAAGATTGGTCAAATCCGGGACCCCTGTGAGGCTTGCTTGGCGGAGTGGTGTTGTGCCTGTGCCTGTGATAAGGAATCTTTACCTAAGTTCCAAAGTCAACAACGCTAGCCAGTTATCAGTAAGACGGCAGGAATTGTCACGTACTTTTGCAAGCTACCCGGGACTATTAAAACCAGATGTCAAGGACCATCCAGGGAATAAAGTCAATGAAGCTGAGCCAGTCTCTATCCCTGTTAAAACGAAATCTACTGTTCATTTCGGCTTTATGAAATTGGCTAAATGGTGTATTATGTCAACTGGTGTCCTCGCAATTGTCTGTGGAACAGCTTTAGTGGCCTTCTTCATATATGATGCTACTACTTATAAGGAAAGCGTGGTTCCAGAGGAGGTAATAGTGCCAAAGGAAGCAATTGCACCAGAAATTGGTGGTCCAGAAAATCTTCCTATCTTCAAACCATTAGACTCTTATGATTCCGAGCTAAAACAAACGATAGCTTACAAGCCAAAATTGGTCATACTTGGCTCTGGTTGGGCATCAGTCGGGCTCTTGAAAAATCTCAAAAATGGTGATTACGATGTCACCGTTGTTTCACCTCAGAATTACTTTTTGTTTACTCCTTTGCTACCTTGTGCTGCGACAGGCACTTTGGAAGTTAAAAGCTTAATGGCTTCTATTAGGAAAATTGTCAACGCAGTTAGTGGTCATTATTTGGAAGCAAAAGCTGAAAAAATTGAGTTCAAAGATAAATTAATTAAAGTTTCAAAAGTAGACTCTAGTACCGGGGAAGAGAAATCGTTTTATGTGCCTTACGACAAACTAGTCATTGCTGTCGGATCTACATCGAATACTCATGGCGTGGAAGGCCTGGAAAATTGTGATCGTCTGAAAACCGCTGAGGATGCTTTGAATATCAAGCGCAAGATCAAAGATAACCTAGAGAAAGCTTGTTTACCTACTACTACCGATGAAGAAAGGAAAAGACTTCTGAGTTTTGTAGTATGTGGTGGTGGACCAACTGGTGTTGAATTTGCTGCTGAAGTTTTTGATCTTTTGAATGAAGATATACCCGTTACATATCCAAAAGTATTGAGACAACAGGTTTCTGTACATATTATCCAATCTAGATCTCATATTTTGAATACTTACGATGAGAAAATTTCTGAGTATGCAATGGAAAGATTTAAGAAGGAAAGCATTGACTTGTTGACCAATGCTCGGGTTGCTAAAATTCTTCCAAATAAGGTAATTTTTAATCAAAAAGATCCTAAGACTGGCAGTATTGAAATGAAAGAACTGCCTTTTGGTCTCTGTCTCTGGTCTACTGGCGTTGCACAAAATCCTTTAGCAAAACAAGTTGTCCAATCCTTTTCTGAATTTCAAAGAAATAGAAGAGCAATCGAAACAGATTCCCATTTGAGAGTACTAGGTGATCCAAGTGGGGATATATATGCCATTGGGGATTGTTCGACATTGAGAACGGACCTGGCGGATCACACAGTTGAGTATATCAGAAACTTTTTGATCAAGAAAAATTTCAGTGCTCCTAACCAGTCAGAAATTATTACTGATGAAGACATTAAGCATCTCTCTTTAACTTATGGTGAAATAAAGGAATTTGGATTGCAATTGGCAAAGAAGCATCCTCAAACTAGAGAAAGTTTTGCATTTATTGAGAATGCTTTGCCAAAGTATGACAAAAATCATGATGGAAGCTTAGATTTTCAAGAGATATCGGCTTTGTTGAAACATATAGAGTCAAAGATAACCTCACTACCAACAACTGCACAAAGAGCGCATCAACAAGGCTCATATTTAGGAAAGAAGCTGACCAAAATTGCAAGGTATACTGATGATAGAATCAGAAAGGGTGTGATAATTGAAGCGAATGTCGACGATGCAGTATACAAACCTTTCAAATACGTGCATTTGGGATCTCTGGCGTATATTGGTAACTCTGCAGTTTTTGATTTGCCTGGGTACTCTTTCGTTGGTGGTTTAATTGCGATGTACTTGTGGAGAGGTGTTTATTTTGCTCAGACAGTTTCAATCAGAACTAGAGTATTGCTGTTTATGGACTGGGTAAAGAGAGGATTGTTTGGGAGGGATATTATGAGCACCTTATAAAATGTTGGAAACATTCGGACTGCGTTGTTCAAGGTAAATTTCTTTCCTTGAGCTCTTCGTATTGATAATGTCAAGATATTCAAATAACCATTGTGCTATTAATTTGCTATCTATACTTCAACGCATAATTTGGCATAAAAATCTAATTGAAACTAATAGACAATTTTTCAAACTTCGTGTTTCTTCAAAAGATATAACCTTCTATCTTTTTTCTGGAATTTTTCATTTTTGGGTGGTATTTCTTTACTCATAAAACAGAAAAGGTCGTTCGGACACAAAGATGATTTACACAAGAACAAAAAGACAAAGCTATAAAAAGTCATAAAGTTTACTCAAATATTTTTCGGATTTAGTTTCTGCTGCCTCAGTTATGCCTGTTTTTTTATGATGCTATATTTTATTTTCTACAAGTTTTAACCAATTGTACATATTCAGGTTTATAACTTGAGTTCAGGGCAGTGCACCAGTTGAGAACAAAATTGAATATATATATAATTATATATATATCACTTCTCTGAACATATTGACGAACTATATTCGGGAGTTGTTATTTGGTCATAGGTTAGAAGCATTAACATAGATAAAAGAAGGTAGTTACTATTGTGAAATTTGGAGACCAGCCAAAAAAAAAAGAAGTTCAATAAGTTTGATATATATTAAGAAAATGAATGTTCGGAAATCCATTGGGGTACTAAATAGTATTTCATACAATGTTCAAAGGAACAACGAGTTATCTGAAAATTTGGTGAAGGAAAACAAGAAATTGGAAAAGTCAGCAGGAGTTGAAAAGGATGAGAATAACTCCCTCTCCGTGGCATCATCTCAATCTGAGATATCTGATTTAGTAAATTTAAAGGGTAATTCAAAGAATATAAATGGCTCTAAGAATGGTGACAAGTCAACCTTGGAGTCGAAAAGTCAAATCGCGTTATTCATAGGTGATCTAGACAAAAAGGTCACTGAACCGATGCTCAGAAGCAAGTTTATTAAATATAAATCATTATTATCTGTGAAACTATGCCTAGATTTTGAAACCAAGAAATCTTTAGGATATGGATATTTAAATTTTGGTAATATCGAGGATGCCGAGAACGCAACTGAAGAATTTAACTACAGACCACTTTTTGGTAAAGAAGTTAGAATAATGCCATCTTTGAGGAATACATTTTATAGAAAGAATATTGGAACCAATGTATTTTTTTCAAATCTTCCTTTAGAAAATCCTGAGCTCACAACAAGAGCGTTCTATGATATTTTTAGACAATATGGTAAAATATTGTCATGCAAGTTGGACAAACGTAAGAATATTGGATTTGTCTACTTTGATAATGACCAGTCAGCTCGAAAAGTTATTCATGATTTTCATGAAAAGGAATTCTTTGGAAACAAAGTGGCTTGTGGAATTCATTTTGATAAAGAGGTAAGAAATATACCAGATTTTGAAAAGAGAAAGTCCTCTTTGGAAACAATAACTTTACCAAAAGAAGAACTTATCACGGAAGAAAATGTCAAAGTGGCTGAGCAGGATTCAGATGGTAAGGTTCCACATCCTAATGCAATATTTGTTAGAAACATACCTGTGTCAGCCACTGAAGAGGAAATACTAGACCACTTCAGCACCGGAGGACCAGTTAAATCTGTTTTTACGGAAAAGAATGGCAAATATAAAACGATGTGGGCGTTTGTCACTTATAAAAAAGGATCTGATAGTTCGAAGGCGATCGAATTGTTTAACGAGACGACCTTTATGGGCAGAGAAATTTTAGTCAACAAGGCTGAACCTAGAAAGGAAAAGTCCGAAATGAACGACCTGCAACCGGTATTGGATCCATCCAAAGAAAAACTATTTGAGTATAAGCTCACAGTATATCTAACAAATTTGAGTCCGATTTGCAATGAAGAATTTTTGAATCTTTTGTGTTATCAAGAACACATTAAATTTCAACACCTACAAATCAACTATTACGATTATGAATCCTCTGCATACTCTGGATACGTCAAATGCAAGAGCAAAAGAGATGCAACTAGACTTTTCGAATTTCTAAACGAAAAGTTGATAGGTGGAAATGTTATTAAGGTATCATGGAGAGCAAATCATAAAGGTACACCTATTGGTAGTTCTTCCAACAAATTTCAGTTCTACAGTGAGACACATAATTCTAAAATGCCAGATATATCTACAAATCTACCTGGTAAGCGCCAACATGTGATTCCACATATCCCACAAATAACTTTTCCTATAGATGATATCCCGACACATATTCCCAACTGGAATATGCCATATACTTCCTCAACTTTACTTAAAACTAGGGAACATTGGCAGAACAAATTCAGCTCATATAGGAAGGATCGACAAAAAATGCAAGTCCTTGATATCCTCACGACACAGGTTGCAAAAAGTCTAAACTTTCTTAAATATCCAATTGCAGGTAGAGATGGTAATTTGCATTGTATAGGAGATTACATTTTTGATGTGTATTGGAGGGGTGATGTTGACAATTTATCAAGATTTCTTTTGTTGTTAAATTCAAACACACAAAATGAAACTATTTTGCACAAACAAATTGAAGAGGCTGCCAAGTTTCTTGGTTTTGAAAAATGAGGAATTAAAGAATTTGATTCAAGGGCCTGAAACACTGTAAGCTATTATATCTGTACCTTTTTACTGTCTGCTAGTAATTAATATTTTATTTGAGCCTATGCTTGTGGAAAGCCTCCCGTATGCTATGTGTTGAAAGATAGAGGAAATTTCGTCGTATCTATACCTTGTTCATTTCGAAACAATAGGAAGAATATGTGAAGTATGGAATTTGCTCTTCAAATTACTTAGTATATACGAACCTTCGCAAACGCAAGGTGAAATAATCACAGTTTATGATCCTGTGAGCATCAATCTACTAGATCGATCCAATAGAGACGTTTGATAATATTTTAATTCCGAATTCTCCTTAATATGTTATCAGAGTCACTTCCCTTACAAGAAATGTTTAATGTTCAGTTGTTAAAGTTACATCCAGCTGTGTTCGATCATCATTAAACTAATTCCACATAGTTAGCTGGGAAAATACCTTCTCTGCCATTGACTCTTCCTGTCCACCAGTCGTCCTGTGATTCGGATTTTTTCAGTATAGTAATGACATCACCTTTTCTGAATGGTAGGTCACCTGCCTCCTCACCTGCAAAACTATAGAGCGCAATAGCCTTGGGTGCACCAGAGTTTGATACCGCTCTATTAGCTGCCGCCATTGCGTGAGAGTCTGAACTGCTGTTACCAAAATCAGGTTTTTCAGATGTTGGTCTGGACATCCTGCCACTTCCCGACGATATCCTTGATTTTGAAAAGCGATTGGACAAGTCATCAACGTCTCTATTACGGTCATAAACGTCATCTTCCCAACGTGAATTATTATGGTTCGATCTTCCAGCACCGTTACCAGCACTCCTCCTCTGGCTTCTGTAGTATCCATTAGCTCCAGATGGGTCATCAAAATTATCGAAGTCGTCATACCTGTCACGGCCACGGTCTTCGCGACCCCTGTTGCCACTACCATAATCACCACTACCTCTGGCTCTACTCCCACCACCGTAGTCACCACGGTGATTATGAGAACGATAATCATCATTTAGGCTGTCGTTATCATAATCGTCATAGTCGTCGTCACGGTAGCGCGATCCTGCTCTCCTTCTTGTTGATCTAGTATTGGGTCTCTGTGAATTGATATCTTCTGAATCAAATGAGTCGGGTATATCGTCATAGAAGTCGTCATCATCGTAATTATCATCTCTTGAGTCGTTGGATCTATAGTTGAACGCCCGCGATTCTAGAACACGGAATAGTGGGTCGACAGCTGGCGGTGGTCTTATTCTACCCGATAATATCATTTTGGAAGTACAGTTATTGCCGTAGAACTTTCTGTTGGCTTCTCTTCTTTCAATAATTGCCGAGCCTTCTAAAGAAACTCCGGCAAATAGACCCTTACTCTTGGAGTAGGCAAATACGGACGAAACGCCACCTGTAGATGCAGAAGCTGCGGCTTCAGCACTCCTTCCCAATGGGCCGGCTGAGACAGACACATTACCACCAAGTGTCACTGTTCCAAATTCAGAAAATGATTTAACCGCCTCTTGCGAATTCAAGATAAACACAAAATCTGTCAATTCTACACCTACCATACCACCGGCACCTGCACCCGCCATTGCGATGGCAGATGGTGCAGACCATGACCCGTCCCTCAGTCTTGCGACAATAACACCCGATCCTGCTCTCCCAGAAAAGAGAAAACCGGCTTTCAAGACTGTTATAATTGCCAAACCCTTTGCACGTTTCAGCACATCTGGGGGGATGACTTGGTCGGCGCCGAAGACCTGGTTAGGCTTTACAAAACTTGCCAAGACTTTTGCCGCCTTTCTGTATCAAATTAACCAAGCACGCAAGTGTTGGTCGTCCGTTTGTTAGTTATATTGATGTTTTGCCTTGTTTCCATAGACGCCATTGTAAATAACCCTGAGAAATTGTAAATCCATAGACATCGTTAAGCTTTTAATAAGTTCTGAACATTATCGGCGGTGAAGAATAAGGATTGTGTCTATTTTCGAGCTATCGTCATAGATAGGGGATCGGAATCACAATCAAAAAGGGTTCTATAACAATGCCAACTGGCGATTAGTCAGTGCATCAATGCATTCACCTATACATACTTTGTTTCACTTTTCAAACTTCTAGGAATAGGATTATTAAGACCCATAGTGTCCACTAATTATAGTTTCACAGTTGTTTGCTTTGTTGCGTTGCCACTTACTTGCATTTTAGTATTGCTGGTTACACCTTCTACTTCTTAATTTGCTTATGGAATAGATAGTTTTTGTTCGGGTAATTTTACCTATTTTTCCGCTAAGCCTTAGGGACTCCTAAATTAAAGGATTGCTGAACGGTTGCATCGTTGCAAAGTGAAAACCCTATGTGTCATTTTAGCCATGTGATGTTGTTTTTTTCTACTCGAAATTGTTATTTAGGTAAGTCGACAGTAAAGTGTCAAGGTGAACAATCCCATATGGATTGTACATATTGAGCCTCGCTTTTAATTATAAGTGTTACATATATTAAATCATAAAATGGACGATAGAGATTTAGTAGATACTTTCTTTGACAAGGGATTCAAGGTCTTATCCAGTGGATCGAAGGTACTGAACAAAGTTGCAGATAATCTCACAACGAAAGTGAAAGAATTGAACCTGGAGGTCCCGGATATATATTTCGACCTACCGAAGGAAGGAGGAGCACCGTGGTGGAGATCAGTAATAGGATTGCCCAACCGTCTTTTGAGTAAAGGTGTTCTTGCTGGATCTGTAGTAGGCATAGTACTTTTTTGGCAGATTAAAAAAAAGCTAACCATACCATCTCATTTGGCATCAAACAATGGTAAGTGTGTGCTGGTTCTTGGTGATATGCATGATCCCATAGTGAGATCACAGGTCATGGATCTGTATCGCCGACATTTTATTGTTTTTGTCTGTTCCCCTGCAGCTCCTAAATACAAGGAAAACGGCGAAGAAGACGACTACTTGCACCACTTAGACCCGTCCTCAGCTAGCGACCTCGCTTGGTTTCTCGAATATATTAACAAAGCCCGGAATCTTTCAGCTATTCTCTTGATGCCAAATGTATCATATTTCCCATCTGGAGATTTGTCACTCACACAAATAAACAGCGAGATTAACTCTAACGTGCTCATCCACTATTTTACGTTGCTGAAGGTGATCGGTAACTTCAAAAGCAGGGCACTGTTGATTATTTATCATCCTTCCTTGTCATTACATTTACAGTTACCAAATCATCACGGTGAAATGCTGATTTCCGGTTTGTTAAGGTCCATTTCTGCCTCTCTGTATGACCATAAGAAGCTAGACGTCTATAATGTAGAATTGGGCATTTTGCAATTGGCGTCACAGCCATCAAACTACAAATATCTGAATCTAAGTGGAAATAATATTTATGAAGCGATGTTAGAGCCGGTCTACAAGCTTATTATGTCATACAATTCAAATGTGTTTTTGAGAGGATGGCAGGTGCTGAAAACGTGCGGGGGTTATTTCAACACGTTATCCTGTGGAAGATTTAGTTTTATCATGAGAGCACCGGCGCTATCTAAAATCATATTTTTATTGAGACACTAGCAAATATTACATAGATGATAGAAGTCCCATTTGAAACTGCATATCACTGAGATTTTCCGTGACCTTAATATGTTTGAATTAAAAGTTTGCTTCCAAACTCTCTAGTTGTTTCAGTACAGCAGACTTGGCTGTGCCTCCGGTAGCATCCCTCCTTTCCACACTCTGTTCGAAATTGAATGTTTCGAACAAGTCTAGGCCAAACCTGGCGTCAATCGATTGATACTGCTCGAGAGTAAGCTTGTCAATACCGCTCAATTTTAGTCTTTCAGCTAATGCGACACATTCACCAGAAATGTGGTGAGTTTCTCTGAAAGGAACACCTTTTCTAACCAGATAGTCAGCCAAATCGGTAGCCAGCATATCCATAGTGAGGGCTGCCTCCATCTTTTCTTTTTGAACAGATAAAGTAGAGACCACACCTGTTGCAATCAAAATAGAGTGTTCGACAGTTGTCAGACAGTCGAATAGTGGCTCCTTATCTTCTTGCATATCCTTGTCGTAAGTCGAAGGTATACCCTTGAGACTCATTAAAAATCCGGCTAGATCACCAAAAACTCTTCCTGATTTTCCTCTCAATAATTCCAGCGAGTCTGCATTCTTTTTCTGGGGCATCAACGAAGAACCCGTGGAATAGGCATCACTTAGCTTAATAAACCCAAATTCTGCTGTGGAATAAATAACAAGATCTTCAGCAAAGCGTGAAATGTGATTCATGAAAAGGGTTCCCCAGAACATCAATTCACAAATGAAGTCTCTATCAGACACAGCGACTAAAGAATTCCCGATAACACCATTGAAACCGAGTTCTTCGGCCATAAACTCTCTGTCAATACCGTATGGATGGCCCGCTAGAGCTCCGGCACCCAATGGGGATATATTAAACCTTTCCAATACTTGTACCAGTCTCTTGTGGTCTTCTGTGAAATATGTAGCATAAGAACTTAACCAATGAGACCACCTAATTGGCTGTGCTCTTTGAAGATGCGTATAACCTGGAAACAAAATGTCAATCTCTTCCTTTCCTCTTTTCGTAAGCACTTTGACTAGGTCGGCCAAGGCTGGTAATAGTGTTTCATTCACTATATCGCGGCAATAAATACGCAAATCAGTAACACATTGGTCATTACGAGATCTACCTGTATGCACTTTACCAGCAATGTCACGCCCGATGATTTCACCTAGACGTCTCTCGTTTGCTGTGTGGATGTCTTCGTCATTTGGGTGACGGACGAATTTTTCCTCATCCCATTCCTTCTTAATTACATCTAGACCATAGTGGATCTTTTCTAGCTCATCTTCTGTCAAAAGTCCAATCTTTTGAAGGCCGGCTGTATAAACTTTTGTTCCTTCAAGATCGGCTTTGTACATCTTGTAGTCATATGGTAGGGATGCATTGTAGAGATGCATGAGAGGATCTGTTTCTCCGGTAAATCTTCCGCCCCAAAGTTTTTGAGCAGACATTCTGATATATAATTTCTATTGTATTAGCTAGGCAAAAATTGTTTGGTTGTCGTTGTTCTTGGTTTCTTTCTCGGACCTGGAATGTGATATGGCCCTTTTATACATGCAGCTTGGTGGAATTTTTCATGATTTCACGTGAGTCATTTCTCCAAACAGTATAAGAAAAGTTTGTGCGGCAAAAAATTTTGAGCCATATGACACATTTCCAAAGAGAAAAAGCATGACAGGTTGGTGCTGCAAAAGATAGGGAATTCTCTAACTTAATTGAGTGCCAATTTTATAATTAAAATTATGCCTGTGATTTTTAATTTTATTTTTTTAGGTAAATTCTCTTCCTTGCCTTGTTTTGTTTTGGTTTGAACAGCGGAGCCACCTCATGGAGGGTAGACTGTGCTTCGACTAGTAGAGAAAAGCAACAAGACTGCTCTCACAATTTTAATTTAAATCAGTTAGCAATCACAAGTTTTCATTTTTCATTTTTCAGTAGTCGGTATAGTATATCTGTAGGTTCATCGCCAGTAAATTGATCATTGCAATCTATATATCAACTATGATTCGTATATAGTGTTGTATTTCTTCAATACTTCATTTCATGGCTTACATCTGCCTGTGAAACGTGGGTACAGTGAGCAATCTCTAACGGTGTACCTGTTACACATCCACGCAAGAATACGCTCGGTTCCCAAACCGTACCCTCCGTGAGGACAGGTTCCGTACTTCCTCTGGTCAATGAACCAATAGTATGGCTTTGAGTCAATACCCACACGTTTAAAGCTAGCTAGTAATTCCTCTTCGTTGTCAATTCTCATGGAGCCACCAGTGATTTCACCAACAGTTGGCATTAGTACGTCGACTGATTCGGTTACCAGAGGATCATCAGAGCAGCGCTTCATATAGAACGACTTGATCTCAACGGGGAATCTAATAAGCAAAATAGGAACACCGATTGTGTCTGTCATTTTTCTCTCAGCAGCCTCGGCGATATCATCTCCGAATTTGAATGGTTCACCTTCTTCGTTCTTGATATCATGTTCATTCAACCACTTAATTGCATCTCTGTAGTCAAGTCTCATGAATGGAGCAGTTGGTGCCTGGAAGTCTGGGTTTAATTGTTTAACTAGAGCACCTGCAACTGGGTCTTCAAGAACATACTGTACAGACTTGATAATGACTGTCTCAATATGTTGCAACAATTCATTAAAATCTAGGAAACCCAATTCTGCCTCGATATGGGTATATTCGGAAAGATGTCTTCTGGTATGCGATTTTTCAGCACGGAAGGACTCTTGAACACAGTAGACATCACCAACAGACGCCAAACAGGTTTCCAAGTATAGCTGAGAGCTCTGAGTCAAATATGCCTCTTCGCCATAATATTGCAATTTGAACAGAGTTGAACCACCTTCAACTTGTGTTTGAACCATGCATGGTGGAGTTACTTCTGTGAGTTCTTCCTCTTCATAGACGCGTCTAAAACTTTTCAATAAAGCAGCACGTACCTTCATCACGGCAGACAAGGTCTCGCCTCTTAGAGCCAAATGACGTTGGTCCATTAATAGCGATGGGTCAGCAGTTTCAGTGATTTTGTTAGTGAAAGAGTCTTCACCTGCTGGGGCCAAACCAACAACGCTATAGTAATCGACATCTAACTCAATTCCACCAGGAGCAGTTTTGCCATCTGGCAACTTCTTAATATTACCAGATAGTGTTATAGTTGATTCTAAAGTCAAGTCCAAAGTTTGTTTGGCTTGGGCAAGGTTACCTGTTAGAACACATTGCAAATACCCAGTACCATCTCTCAAAACTAAGAAAACGACCTTCTTGTTGGAACGCAGTCTATGGATCCATCCAGAAACCTTCACTCTCGTATCAACGTTCTCGCCGGCGTGTCTGATCTTGACTTTCTTTGCTACAGGTAAACTTTCATCTTCTTCAATCTTAAGGTTCAAAGCAGATAATTGTTTCGTTGCATCCTGCTCCTGCTTCTTCAATTCCTGTTCCTTTTGTTTGATAGCCTTTTTTTTCAAACCCTCAGCACCCTTGCGAGCCTTCTTAAGCCCAGAAGCACTGATTTCCAAGTATCCATTTTCCTCCGCCTTAAATACAAGTAGTTTTGGTTCAGGAGATTGATCGCCCTTAGAATAAAGAGCAAATGCTGGAGTTTTGAATGGTTGCTCCGTCGTACCAGTAATCTCAAATTTATCTACACCGGTATCCTCGTTGATATAAAGAGACATTCTGTTTGTTTTTCAATTATTGGAATGTTTTTCTATGCACTAGAAGTTTGCTTATACTAACAAAACAATCAAAATACAAATAAGTTCTATGAGTTTAAAGACGTAGATATATTGATGCGTTGATAATGGGTCTACCACTTGCGCAGCTATTTTTATTTCGTTAAGTTTAGTCCTTTTGTGCTTGCTAGAGATTTCTGTCAAGTGACTGTCTTATCTTTCGAACATTTTGCGTGATGAGTCTGAAATTTCAAAAAATTTTTCATCGAAACTAAGAGATGACTTAGTATATTATAGAGTTCACACGGACCGGAACTGATATCTCGAAAGAAGATTGCAGCTCAGTCATTTCAACAAAAACTTGAACAAAACGTAGCATTTACCGGCTAATTTGGTGCCATTCGTATCTTGAAATATATTTGACGCTAGTAGAGAGCTGATATGTCTATTGAGGAGTGTTTTGCCAAGATAACCTTGGCTGAAAAGCCAGACAACGTTGTATCGGTCAAGTCGTTGGTCTTCAAACCAAAAACAGCAAAGACCGCAACACCAGTTCCAATTGTTGTAGTTGCTCTACAATCAACAACGGTTGCCCCTGTAATAATTGCAAAGACTTCGGGACTAAAAGAGCCCAGGTTGGCTCGTGATGAGTTGTTTCAGAGCTTTTTTGGATTGAATAACGCTAAAGAATTTAACTTGTCCCATTTAGCTAAAACACAAACTGAATTCAAGCTACTGGTTGATCAAGAGTTGAGTAAAGTTGAGGAGGATCAGATACTCAAGTTGACAGACGAAATCTTTGTCAAGAAGAGTGATTTATTTGACTTTCTCAAGACGTACCAGCATTGCCAACAAATGGTGGACTTTTCCCAGGAAATCAAGAAAGATGAGCCAAAGAAGAAAGCTCAGGCTGATAAAGTAACATCCAATGCTGCATTAGAAGACGCTAAGCTAATTGGTATCACAGTTGATAAGGCGAAGGATTTTCCAGGGTGGTATCAACAGGTTCTTACAAAAGGTGACATGTTGGATTACTACGATGTTTCAGGATGTTATATTTTAAAGCCTGCTTCTTATTCTATCTGGGAGGCCATTCAAAGGTGGTTTGATACTAGAATCAAAGAGATGGGTGTTCAGAATGCGTATTTCCCAATGTTTGTCTCTTCTCGTGTTTTGGAAAGAGAAAAGGACCATATTGAAGGATTTGCACCTGAGGTTGCGTGGGTTACCAAAGCAGGATCTTCTGACTTGGAGGAACCAATTGCCATCAGACCAACTTCAGAAACTGTCATGTACCCTTATTATGCTAAATGGATTCAATCTTATAGAGATCTACCATTGAAACTTAACCAATGGAACTCTGTTGTTAGGTGGGAATTTAAACATCCGCAACCATTCTTAAGAACAAGGGAATTTCTATGGCAGGAAGGTCACACCGCTTTCTTGACCCAGGAAGAAGCAAAAGAAGAGGTTTTGCAAATTCTCGATTTGTACAAGGGAATTTACGAAGAGCTGTTGGCTGTTCCAGTCATACAGGGTAAGAAAACTGAAAAGGAGAAGTTTGCAGGTGGTGATTTCACCACAACTTGCGAAGGTTACATTCCACAGACCGGGCGTGGTATTCAGGGTGCAACTTCCCATCACTTGGGCCAAAACTTTTCTAAGATGTTCAATCTGAGCGTTGAGAACCCTCTGGGATCTGATCATCCAAAGATCTTTGCCTACCAAAACTCTTGGGGTTTATCGACCCGTGTGATTGGTGTCATGGTCATGACCCATTCTGATAATAAAGGTTTGGTTATTCCCCCAAGAGTAGCTCAATATCAATGTATTGTTATTCCTGTCGGAATTACCAAAAAGACTTCAGACGAACAACGGAACGAAATTCATTCAGCGGCCAAGAACATTGAGGATCGTTTGAAGAAGTCTGGTGTCAGAGCATTCGGTGATTATAACGACAACTATACTCCGGGATGGAAGTTTTCACAGTATGAACTGAAAGGTATTCCTCTGCGTATTGAAATTGGCCCCAGAGATATCAAAGAGGGACATGTTACAGTTGTTCGTAGAAATGATTCTCGCAAATACGTCGTTAAGACAGATGAACTCGAGGTTCGTGTCCCTGAAATTTTGGATGATTTCCACAATGACCTGCTTGCTAGGGCTAGAGAATTGTTTGACAGTCATAGAGTAATTGTTGAAGATTGGAAAGATTTCGTGCCAGCATTGAACAAGAAAAATATTATTTTGGCACCATGGTGTGGTTCAACAGAGTGTGAAGAGGACATTAAAGACAGTTCCGCTAAAAAGGATGATGGAGAGGAGTTCGAAGAAGATGATAAATCTCCAAGTATGGGGGCCAAGTCATTGTGTATTCCATTTGATCAACCAGAATTGAAACCAGGTCAAAAGTGTATAAAGTCTGGTCATCCAGCAAAATACTACTGTATGTTCGGCCGTTCATACTGAGCATCCACTTGCACAAACAAAAAGCTCTGAGCTAAGCCATACACGTTACGTCATTTGTTCTTTGAAGCTGTAAATTATGCCCTGGTAACTAATAAATGTGTCGATCAAAAGAATTCGATGAAGAGCATTTTACAAAAAGTGTGTTAAATAAATGTGAACTCTATAGCATAATAAAATATTTTATTTTTGAATGGAATAATTACAAGCCCAGGCCTGAAGTTCTCGGCTCCGGAGGTCACTCCAAAATTTGTTGTGTCTGAACTCTTCGATAGACATACTCCTTACTTCTAAGGTACCATCATCTCTCTCAAACAAGTAGCACATTTTGTCTAGCTTGACCTCGTTAACAATATAATCAAGAGCTTTTAAATAGCACACACCAACATGAGCTACACCATGAGCATCGTCACTGAGGACTAAGCGACCATGGCAGTAAATTTGGACCAATTCACATATGTCCTTATCTGGATACGGATTAGGTAGATTTTTTCTCAGTCCCGAAGTATTTATTTCTACTACCCCGCCATAGCTATCCACATATTGAAGATTTCTGACGACAGCTTCTCTGACAACTTTCCAATGGTTGACCAAAGATATGCTGGACACCAGGACTGTATCAGCACCGTTATCCTGACATTGGCCAGATATTGGGTCTACCTTTAAGTCAGGTGGTATATATAGTTTGAAGAGATCCATGTGTCCTATTACGAGAGGTTTGAGATGGACAATAAGCTTGTATTGTAAATCGAAATATGCGAGCATGAAATCTTTCAGATTATTGCCAGAGGCTTGTAGAGCTTGAGTCCAGCAATTCTGGTCAAAATCGATAGCAATTTCATTGACATGGTGCACAGACCCGATACAAAACTTCATTATGTCAGAATGTTTTTCCATCAACTTTTTCCCAAACTTTATATGGTTTAGGTCACAACCTTCAATTTCGGTGCCTATTATAAACTGCGTACCAGTGTTGTTTGTTCTCTGTTTTATCTTCTGGGCATGTCGAAGAAATCCAACAAAGTCACTCTGTAACTTTTCCATCGACGCGGCAATACCTTGGTCTTCAAGCAGTTCTTCTGGATACAAGTACTTCGGGTCAATCCTAGGCATGTGTTCTGTCAAACAGTATGTCTGGAAACCCATCTCAAGCACCCTAGTGATGACATCTTCCAGTGGATCTATTCCATGGGCTATGTAATCACCAGAATGTGAATGATGTGAATGCATGGTATTAAATTTGTAATAAAATACCAAAAGCACCCCAATTCATAAAACCTAGATGTCTCACTTCGTTTGCTTTAACTAAAAAAGAAAACATTTTCACCTTGTATTTAGTTATATCATAGTATTCATATATTTATACTGCGGTAAATGGATGACTCATGACTGTACTTTCAAAAAAGCTCTTCTCAAGAAAATATGGTGGATTCCAGTAGCACTGAAGTCATTGAGACATTTTTAAGGATAAATCCATAGCCCATATGGTAGTTTAATAAACTAAAAATGGACAAGTCCGGAGTCGAACCGAAGACCTCTCCCATGCTAAGGGAGCGCGCTACCAACTACGCCACATGCCCGTAATAATTGATATAAATTGTTTTTAGCGTAGAGTATAACATTTATGATTTTTTAGCTGATTTTTGCCTGACCAAACTCTTTTGATGGTTCTTGATTAAGTTTACAAGGGATTCCGATAATGTTTACATTACCTGTAAGAAGCATCATAACAGGCAAAAGGGTGGGTATCTATCAAATACATGAAACTGGCAAAGGTCCAAAAACACAGGTACAATGGTCCAAAGTATAGGCAGTCAAAATTGCAAATTGGTCCATTGGATAGGAAAATGTCTAAATGCCCAGAATGTGATATGACATACGCTGTGAACGCTATTGAGGACCTTACTCTCCATCACAAATATCATAGTATTTATTTGAATGGTATTAAGTGGTTGGATCGATGGGGCAAACAACTCCCAATAAACACTTCCATTCGTAATGAGATGTCAATAACCTCATCACTAAATGAAAATCCGCTGGGTCGTAGGGAAAAGATAGTAGAAGTACGACCTAACATGCGATCTGAGGTACAAGCCGCTTTGGATCTAATTACAATAGTAAACAAAGAGCTTTCTGCACCACAGGATGAAAATGACTTCTGGAGCACTGAAAATGGCCAAGGAAAGGCTTTCTTGTATATAAAAAATCAAATGGCAGTGGGTATAGTTACAATTCAGATACTTGAAAAACATCGATCAAGATGGATGGTTGCCGACACTAAGCGTATCATAGAGTCAAACCTACCGGAATTCACTTTGGGTATTTCAAGAGTATGGGTGTGCAAGACAGAAAGAGGAAAAGGGCTTGCATCTCGATTACTTGATACTGCTAGAGAAAATACTATATATGGAAAAACCGTTGAAAAATGGTCGCTCGCTTGGAGTCAACCTACGGATAGTGGTAGCAAGCTGGCCTCTAAGTATAACGCGCTGCAACACAAGTCGGGTAAGCTTTTGTTGCCTTGTTATATATAGTTATAAAGTGACCATGTTTATATATGCTCAAACAATTTTTATTCAGTTCTCCTATATTCTGCAAAATAACAACTTAGTGTTTAAAAATTGAAATTCAAAATCCTTAGCAGTAAGTTCTTTAGGATCATTCAAATTCCACATCAAAATGACTATGTAGATCTGCATCAAAGATGGAATTATGGCTTCCGGTTATATAAATGCAAGTTTTTCACCGGCATTTTTTGGAACGTCATACTTTTCTGGCTGTTCCACTATATTTTCTAACAGCTCCAGCAGAACTCGTAACTCTTCTGCCTGACACTGCTCTTCTGTTTTTTGGTATCATTTGCCTTAGAAGTTCTTCATCTCCAGTTCCAGAAGTCGAGCCGCCGATAGTTCCATCACTTGTGTTAGGTGTCGATCTTTTGTCATTTCTAGATTGAAATTTGGTTGATGTTATTTCTTCACTAATCTGCATGTCTTCATCTGAGTTATTATCGACGATTTCATTTTCAGTTTTAGACTCCTTGCGACCGACCTTATTTATGTCTTCAATAGTGTTAGTGCCATTATAACCTTTTCTTGGTTGTCCAGGAGAATTCTGAGGTACGGCTTTGCTCTTATAAGATATCCTAGGTGACATTTTTGCGTTTGGTGGGGTCATAGCTACATCACGGATTACGCTCTCGTCGCCATTTTCGTTTTCATCGACTGTATTCCTGTCTTCACTAACAGCACCGTTGATACCTCTCTTTTCATCCCTCAGACGTCTTCGTTGTATACGGTATTTTTCAAGGGTAACTAATGGGTAAAGGTCTCCAATTTTTTCGTTTGGCACTAACGATAAACGCATAGTATATTTCCACTCTCTGAAATCATTTTGGTGAAGGTAAAGCCAATGTTGTTGAGGTCCAACTACCATTCCAGGTCTAATGAACCGAAGGAAACCAATACATTCATTTGCTGTGAATCCATGAGTATAAATCAGATGCGCTCCAATCAGACAGCCAGTTCTTCCCAAGCCAGCTTTACAATGAACTGCAATCTTTCCTCCCCTCCGAATTATAGTCTCTGCGGAACCAACAAAGTTATGCACAATTGACATATCGGGACATGTCCCATCTTCAAAGATCATATCTATGTGTTGAATATTAACGTCTTCGAAATGCTTTTTGTTGTATAGCTCCGAATTCAACCTTACTACTAGCTGAACATTATTCTCATGGAAGTATTTCAAAACACTTCTAAAAGGTTGATTCAGATGCACTTTGCTGGATGGCGTTCTTGAATTAACAATCCTTGTATCCTCCTGGGGTGATGCAAATGCAATGAAATCTGGAGTTAAAAGGTTCAAGTCACCGTTTTCAACATGCTCATATCTCTCATATGTTTCAAGGTTGAAAGTATGGAGATCTACTAAACTGTTTTCCTTGGCCCTCCAAACACCATACACAACATCCTGGATCGAGATCTCGAAATCCGCATTAGAATATCCGGCATCTCTAAACGGCATAAATGGTGGATCTACTTGTGCAAGCGGTTGTAGAACTTGATGTGGAGTCCAACCCTGCACCAGGATCATATAACAGCAAAGCATACAAGCTGCGTTAGCCCTTTGTCTAGTTGAAGTAGAGGAGTAAAATATGACCGATTTTTGTCCGTTATCTGGATCATTTAAAATCTCATGGAAAATGACAGCAAATCTGTACAAATGGCCGATATTCATTGGGCCAAAATCTAAATGGAAGCTATTGTAGAATATAGAGTCTTCTACTGTAAAGAAGACCATGTCTTCGGTGTCCTCAGGGGAGTAATCATATGCCCCAAGGTATACTCTACCTCTTAAAAATTCTATAGTATTATCTAATTGGACACTTCTACGCATTTTGTATTCCGTGTTTAGTAATAGTTCCTATGCTTCCAAATTTTGTAGTGCCGGTAGTCTTACAAGTATTTCTATGCTGTGAACGTGAAATTGCCACAATTCAGAGGTTTCTATGCTAATTGGAATGATAAATAGCCAAGAAAACACGTAAATTAATACAGAATCAAATGTCCAGGCTCTTTAAAATGGATTTAACTTCCCACGGTTTAGTTTTATTTTTTTCCAAGACCACATCTATGTTTTAAGGCATGAAGCTAATTTAGCAAATATGGCTGAAGTTGTTATTTACTTTATATCTTAAAAAGGTATTAATAGTGCGGGTAAAAAAAAGAGTGACAAAAGGTGATTATAACTGACATGGCGATTATCAAAATTAAAAGATCAAGAGTATAAATATATTATAACACAATCCAACCATTAATTCCAAGAATAGGTAATATTTTTTGTAGTGTGTTCTCATGAGTTTAATTTCAAACATTTTTCAGGAACTCTTTCAACATCTATAAAAAAATCTTTACTATTACATTTTGAATGCCCTTTCTTTTCATATCTTCTATTCAGTGGAGCCAGCTACTGACTTTGTAAAAGTATCATAAAGGTTTATATTTTGTGAATCTTTTTCTCAAATCAATCCTCAACACTGTTTCCTAGTTCACTTACCTAATTATAAAAATTATTAATGTAAATATAAAGTAAAAAAATATTCTCTCGGGGGCGATTCGAACGCCCGATATCAAGATTACTTTGTAAAACACATTACAGTCTTGCGCCTTAAACCAACTTGGCCACCGAGAGTAGGATTTCTTAAAATTTTGTTGTAGGTTAAACTTATGTTAACCATACTAACAATTAATAGTAAAAAGCAAGA